>CM056055.1:223845337-223885337 GCA_029574335.1 Rana kukunoris | reverse complement strand
GAGGGCCCTGATGTGAAAGGAAGGGGGGACTGAGGGCCCCGATGAAAGGAAGGGGGGACTGTGAAAGGGAGGGGGGAGTGAGGGCTCTGATGTGAAAGGTAGGGGGAAGGGCTCTGATGTGAAAGGTAGGGGGGACTGAGGGCCCTGATGTGAAAGGAAGGGGGGACTGAGGGCCCTGATGTGAAAGGAAGGGGGGACTGAGGGCCCTGATGTGAAAGGAAGGGGGGACTGAGGGCCCTGATGTGAAAGGAAGGGGCGACTGAGGGCTCTGATGTGAAAGGAGGGGGGAGTGAGGACTGCTCATACTGTTGGCACTGTATACATCTTCTATAATAATGAGTGGGATGGTTTGGGTACTAATGACATTTTCATTTATTTTTCCATTTTCAGATGGTACAAGTGGCCTGGCTCTTCTTGTTCTCCAAATTCATTGAACTCCTTGACACCGTAAGTACCGTTTATCACTCGGTCTGCATTTATAGAGAGAAGAGATCCTGTATAGTAGCAAATTCTATAAAGAAATAGAAGATTCCCATTTCTGTCCAGGCCAGCGATTGGTCAACTTTGTTAATTTAGGGGGGCCCACAATGCGTGGCCCCTGGCATCATCCTTCATGCTCCTACCACCATGTAATATTATTTGTAAGGAACAATTGGATGGGATGGATAGAGGGATCATAGTTGGTGGAAACAACTTGTATTGTAGCAATACAAACCTCTGTTGTCCTGTTTGTTGTGGCTTTTACCAACAATCTGGTTTCTGATTACCGTATTTATCAGCGTATAACACGCACCTTCATATTAAGAGGGATGTTTCAGGAAGAAGAACTTTGAAGGAAAATAAGGATCAGTGCCCATCAATGCAGCCTGATCAATGGCCATCTGCAGCCTTTACCATTGCCATGAATGCAGCCTGATCAATGCCCATCTGCAGCCTCACCATTGCTATGAATGCAGCCTCACCATTGCCCATCTGCAGCCTCACCATTGCCCATCTGCAGCCTGATTAGTGCCCATCTGCAGCCTGATTAGTGCCCATCTGCAGCCTCACTATTGCCATGAATGCAGCCTGATTAGTGCCCATCTGCAGCCTGATTAGTGCCCATCTGCAGCCTGACAATTGTTATATACATTATGTGCTTCTGAAAACTAAATCCCATTCACGTGGGGTTTACATGCCTGTGTTCTGTTTGTCTCAGTCTGTTTTTTTCTCTTTTTTTTGTCTCCCTCCCTCCTTGGCAGGTCTTCTTTGTGCTGAGGAAGAAAAACGGGCAGATTACATTTCTGCACATCTTCCATCACTCTGTTCTGCCCTGGAGCTGGTGGTGGGGTGTTAAGTTTGGTCCAGGTAAGAACCTTAGAAGCTTTGAGGCTTGATGTGACCTCTGCTGTGCCTGCCTGCCATGGCATGCTGACCATGTCACCATTCTGTCTGCCAGGTGGTATGGGATCCTTCCACGCCATGATCAACTCTCTGGTCCACGTCATCATGTACTTCTACTACGGACTCTCCGCCGCCGGGCCACGCTTCCAGAAGTATCTTTGGTGGAAGAAGCACATGACCGCCATCCAGCTGGTAAGAAAGGATAAGTAAATGCAAGTACGCAGTTTTGGTTCTCCTAGCTGTATACCCAGAGGACCAAAGCAATGAGAGGGGGGAGGCAGTCTAACCAAACTTGGTCCCGTATACCAGCTATGCAGAAGTAAATAAATCCATACACTTTGGTCATCGTGGCTTCTTCTGATCGCACACCGAAGTTTGTGGACCCTCTTGACATGATTGAGTCTAGGTGTCTCCAGTAAAGGGTACTATACTGCATCATACAAAGACATTTTAGACCAGGTGTCTCAAACTGGTAGCCCTCCAGCTGTTGCAAAACAAGTCCCATTATGCCTCCACCTGATGGAGTCATGCTTTGTAACTGTCAGCCTTGCAATGGCTCGTGGGACTTGTAGTTTTGAAACAGCTGGAGGGCAGCCAGTTTGAGACCCCCTGTAAGACAGTTGTGCTCTTTCAGCCTTGTGGTAACAGTTTTTGGTAGAAACCCTTTTCTGTTCCACCATGACTGTCCCCCTGTGTAGAAAACCGGCTCCATAAAGACATGGTTTGACCAGTTTGGTTTGGAGGAACTTCAGTGTCCTGCACAGAGCCCTGACCTGAACCCTACTGAACACCTTCGGAATGAATTGAAATGCAGATCCAGCTCTGATCATCTATCAGCACCTGACCTCGCAATGGCAACAAATTCTCCATACAGTGGAACCTCGAATTACGAGCATAATCCATTCCAGGAGAATGCTCGTAATGCAAAGCACTCGCATATCAAAGCGAGTTTCTCCATTGAAGTCAATTGAAATAAAAGAAAAATAATTTTCGTTCCGCATTGACTTTAATGTCATGCAATACCGCATGCGGCCAGAGGCGGGGGGCGCCAGAGAGCCTTGTAAAAGACCAAGGTGTCCTCAGGCAAAACCTCGGAAATACTTTGTTCCCGAGGTCAGACATGGTGTTCTCTGGCATTTCTGAACGGTGGCGCTCGGCTCTGGCCCCCCACCTCAGGCCAAATGCAGTACTGCACACCGCTTTGGCCTGAACCGTGCTCGTTTTGTGAGACAAAAAAGTTAAGATTTTTAAAAATACAGTGCTTGTGTTGCGAAACGCTCGTTATCCGCATTGCTCGCAATCCGAGGTTCCACTGTACTTTTCAGAAATACCAGCCTTCATTCTTCTGGGATGGCTAACTGCAAAGGGTGGTGGTGGGGTAGATCCATTTTAATGGCCATGGTTTTGGAATAGGTTGTCCCAACAAGTTCATAAGGGTGTGATGGTCAGATGTCCATAAACTTCTATTGGGTACCTTCCCCTTCCATGGGGGTCAGATTACAATGCAGGTCATACTACTAAAACCTTTTAGATGGTGACATGGTCTTCATGTTTTTATATAACCATAAACAATAAAATAAAAAAAAGACCATGTCACCATCTAAAAGGTTTTAGTAGTATGACCTGCATTGTAAGCTGATGCCCAGGGAAGGGGAGGGACATCTGACCATATGAACTTGTTGGGACAACCTTACAAAACCATGACCATTAAAATAGATCTCACCACCACCACCACCACCACCCTTTTAGATGGTGAAATGGTCTTTTTCTTTTCATTCTTTTTCTTTTCTTCTTTTTCTTCCTTCCTTTCTTTTTTTCTTTTCCCTTCTTTTCCCTTCTTTTTCTTTCTTTTCTTTCTTCCTCTTTTTCTTCTTTTTTTTCTTTCTTCCTCTTTCTTTCTTTCTTTCTTTCTTTCTTTCTTTCTTTTTCTTTCTTTCTTTCTTTCTTTTTTCTTTCTTCCTCTATCTTTCTTCCTTTTTTTTCCTTCCTCTTTTCTTGCTTTGTTCCCTCATGAAGTAATTTTTAAATTTATTTTTGAATGGCGTTGAGCTCTAGTTAGTGCCCGCCCTGTATTTATACCAGCCCCCCTATTCTGAGCCTTTACTTAAAGGGACACTAAAGTCAGGGATTTAAAAAAAAAAAAATACCAAACATGTGATACTTACCTCCACTGTGCAGTTCGTTTTGCACAGAGTGGCCCGGAAAGCTGTCTTCTAGGGTCCCTCGGCAGCTGTCTGGGCTCCTCCTCGCAAAAGCTTTCCTCCTTCATGCGAGGGCGCTCGCACGGAGGAAAGCTTTTGCGAGCGCGCTCCCATGATACAGCGGCGGCCATAGCCGCCGACTGTATCACTCGGCTCCGCCCCCCAGCACGCCGCGTCATCTGCCCTGATTGACAGCAGCGCTAGCCAATGGCTGCGCTGCTATCAATCCGCCCAGCCTAGCCAATCAACAGCCAGGCTGGGAACCGAAGAGGACGACGTGGACGCGCCCGGGAGATTCGAACGGTCAGGTAAGTACAACGGGGGCTCGGGGGGGGGGGGGCGGTGCTGCTAGATGTTTTTTTACCTTCATGCACAGGATGCATGAAGGTAAAAAAACTTGTACCTTTACAACCCCTTTAATTAATCTTTTGAAGCTGCACTGACCAAGGTGTGTTTATTTCTGCAGAGCAGGTAAGAGGGGCCAAACAAGTTGATAGTAAAGTGGACCTAAACTCATATTGTAAGGGGGATATTTGGAAATGCTAATTATGCCTAAGCAGTGATGTAAAATGTAGCTTTTTCCCCCAAAAAAATAGTAGTGCACCTCCTGTGACTAGGGACTTCTGAGCAGTAGCCTTGTAACTGTATATCTGCAGTGTAAGATCTAAGGCACAGGTGTCAAACACAAGGCCCACAGGCTGAATCCGGCCCTCCAGGTCATTTCATGTGGCCCTCGCACCTCCTGCAGCTGCAGGAGAAGCTCCAGCCCTCCTATGGTCCTACTCCAGACCCTTACTTTCTGCTTTCAAGCAATGCATCCAGCTTCTTCCCAGCAGCAAAGGGGGTGCACTGTGATGTAAGGGAGAGTGGAGGACTCAACGTCCGATGGTGGGGTGGCTCTTGACAGCTAATATAAAGGGGGAGGGGATACGCTGGACATCTAATCTTACAGATACAACCGGCCCTTGGAGGACAATCATAATGCTGATGCGGCCCACAATGAAATTGAGTTGGACACCCCTGATCTAAGGCAATGCTGCCTCTGACTGCTTGTCTTAGGAGATTTGTAGTGGCCCTACTTTGCTGCTCACTGTTCTCCTTGCTGGAGGCTTTGACAGGAAGCCAAGCCTTGCCTCTCCCAAGATGGGCCCCTTCACACAGATGTAGAACAAGTTATAAGTTGGTAATGGAGAAAGATAAGCTGCAGGAAGACCATAGGCAATACTGGTGACTAAATAAGAGAAAATTTGCGCTCAAAGCTATATATGAACCCCTAGCTGCTAGAACACCAATAGATATAGATTGTTAAACAGGTGAAAAGAGTGCCGTACTTCTTAAAAAGTAATGAATTGTAAATGAATAAGTGTAAAATCTGTTAAATAAAGTCCACCATCCAACAGTAAAATGAACAGTGCAAGAGTGTAGCACATAAGCAATAATCCCGTGCAGATCCTGTCACTCAGACACCACGGCGATCCTCCACCCCATAACCAATGGACACACTTGCCAGAATAATATGACCCTCTAGTTTTCAGAAGAGTCAGTATGCGCTTTATATCGCAGGTATCATCTGTGGCATACACAGGTCTTTACTGGGTATCCTCCAAGACTCCTAAGAGATCATGTAAAAAAAAAAGCAGAGGATACTCCATAGTGTAAGACTATCTCTAAGATGTATCATTAAAACTATCAAAATACTGGCAAAGGTACAGAAAGTAAAAGATTTAAAATAATACAGGCCAGTTCCAGGAGTTGAACTAGCCACTTTGCAGACTCTAGGCCAGTGATGGTGAACCTTGGTACCCTAGATGTTTTGGAACTACATTTCCCACGAAGCTCAACTACACGGCGGAGTAGAGTGCGTGATGTCAAGAATGTCAGCTCCGCCCTACGTGTTTCGTCACATCTTTTAAAAGAGAAGGTCTGCAATGGGCTTATTGCTTGAGTTCTACACTCTTGCACTGTTGGACTTTATTACACAGATTTAATACTGGTGACTAGTCTTTAAACTTCTGCTTGCATTGTTTTGGGCTTGGCTTCCAAAGTTCAGTTTCTCTTAAGTGCTGTAGATTGATGCATCATGTTCACTCCAGATCTCATGCTCCATACTTCAGCCATTACTTTTCTTTGTCCCGTAGATTCAGTTCGTTCTGGTCTCCATCCACATTACTCAGTATTACTTCATGTCCTCCTGCGACTACCAATTCCCCATCTTCATCCACCTCATCTGGATCTACGGCACGGTCTTCTTCATGCTCTTTTCCAATTTCTGGTACCAGGCCTACACCAAAGGAAAACGCCTCCCGAAATCCAGCCAAGCAGCATCCAACGGGGAAGTCCACCAAAACGGAAAGGCCAAGAACGGCAAAGCCAAGGCAAACTAGATCTGAGCTTAGGCGGGCACGTGCGGTATCCCCAAAACGTGGGCACGAAGCAGGTGCTAAGTGGGGAAGATGATGGCACGTGTTGTTTTTTTATTTTTTTCAAATTTTTTTCCTTTTTCGTAAAACGAAATGCCCAGCTGTTTGATGGCCAGTAAAAACTGCCAAACTGGTTTTACGAATACAACATTGGGCTTACACCAGCCAAAAAAATCTAAGTGCCTAAACAAAAAAAAAAAGACTTTGTATGACGCGAGTGTGTCCTGAATCCTATGTCCTTCCATGCAAGCTCTGGCATCCCACCCTCCACAAACGTTCCACTCTTTGAAAGATTGTGTGTGTGTGTTTATGTGCGTGTGTGCGTGCGCAAGAGGACAGCTCACTCCCAATAAAAAATCTCTGACCTCTATACTGTAATATCCGGGCCCTCAGCAAGCATCAAGAATCTTGATTCCTCAGCATCACATTCCAGTATAAATCCTATTCATCAGAAGAGCGTGGGCCTGACGGGGGAAGGGTAAGCGCCTCCCAACTCCAGAACCCCCCCTCGGTCCGGCTTGTTTTTGCACTGGCATTTATTTATTTATTTTGCCATTTTTCAGGGCAAGTTCTAAGCCCTGCTCAATACAGGTGCAGGAATTTTGATATACTTGAAATCTGGGGTGCTTGTGTGTTATCAAATTCCTAGGTCATTGGTGGGGTTTTTTTTTTTCTGAAGGAGGAAGCAGTATTGTGCGTTTTTTTTGTTGTGCATGTTTGGGGCTAAATTTTAAGTTAATTTTGAAGGAGGGTTTTTTTTTTTTTTTTTTTGCTTTCTCTCACCTGTGTCACAGTCGTCCCTTTTACAAATAACTTGCCCCCCTCCCCACGTCCCGTCCATACTGTAGTCACTCTTGTCTTTTTTCTATGTGCCACTGATCTAGATCTATAACACTGTAATGTTCTTGTAATTCCTCTGCTGCTTCTGGGGAACCGAAATCCCCCCTACCCAGCAGCAGAAAGCAGTCCATAGAAATCACTTTGTATATTTAAATAAAAAAGAGAAATAAATTCCACTCCCCCGCCCCCCCACCCCCTGCTGTCGAACACGCGATGCCGGGCCGCCGGGATGAGAGAGGCCGCGTCGGATTGGGGGATATTTTTCGTAACTTATCTGCAAGTCTGCCAGATACTATTTATCATATTTTTTTTTTTGTGTAATACTATTAATAAAAAAGAGAGAGACTTATCGCACGTTGTTTAATTCCAAAGCAAACTCTTGTTGATAATATTGTATGTGAAATTATTAAATTGGACTTTCCACCTCAGTGGCAAGTTCTGCTTATACAGTTTGCTCCGCCTCCCCATAATGCTGTATAAAGGAACCTGGGGGGGGATAATCTTGCCTTTCCTCGACCAGGCAAAGGTCTTCTCCTTCCTTCTTCCTCTTCTCCCTACTCCCTCCTCTTCCTTCTTCCTCCTTCCTCCCTCCTCTTCCTTCTTTCTCTTCCTACTTCTTCCTCCTTCTTCCTCTTCTTCCTTCTTCCTCTTCCTCCTCCTTCCTCTTTCCTCTTCCTTCTTCCTCCTCCCCTTCCTTCCTTCCTTCCTCCCTTCCTTCCTCCCCCTTCCTCTTCCTCCCTCTTCTCCTTCCTTCCTTCTTTGAGTAGCCCAAATCTCTCAAGAAGATGACTCCACTTTATCTTATCCCAAGATTTGGGCTATTTGTCATTCTCTGGCATCTTGTCAACTACAGACGTCGAGGGTAAAGAAGTATAATATCTAGCCAGTTCACCCCCAGGTACCTTTTTTTTTTCTTGCAGTATTTTAAATGAGGAGCGTCTCTTATCAGCAGACCATGCCACTGAGGGGGAAGGACGGCTTTAACAGAGGGCCGAGGCGACATCTGATTAGAAGGCACCACTTTGATGTAGGGCTTCTTGTGTCAGTTAGGATTAGAGTACCCCACCGCCGGTTCTGGTGTGACCACCAGACTGTACGCGAATGCGTTTGGATTAGAGTACCCAATTGCTGATTATGGTGTGACCACCTCAAGTCTACTAGAACTACTCTATTCAGTTAGGATTAGAGTACCCCATCTCCGGTTTTGGTGTGACCACCTCGGGTCTACCAGAAGTACTCTATTCAGTTAGGATTACAGTACCCCATCACCAGTTCTGGTGTGACCACCTCAAATCTATTGGATGGTCTTCTATTCAGTTAGGATTCGAGTACCCCATCAGTGGTTTTGGTGTGACCATCTCAAGTCTACCAGAAGAACTCAATTCAGACAGAATTATTATATCCCATAGCTGGTTCTGATGTGACCACCTCAAGTCTACTAGAACTACTCTAATCAGTTATGATTACAGTACCCCATAGCTGGTTCTGGTGTGACCTCCTCAAGTCTACCAGAAGTAATCCAATCAGTTAGGATTGGAGTACCCCATCACTGATTCTGGTGTGATCACCTCGAGTCTTACCAGGACATTTGCTATGGGTTTTCAGGCTGGAGTTGATGCAAAAACGTATTTTTGTGTTTTTTGTTCTCAAATTTTTAATTGTTTCCAGCGGCAGTACTCTAATTTTAATTGGCATAAAAATAATTTACTGGGACTCTTGTCTCAAATCCAGAATGCCTTTGTGAAATTTCCTAGTGGGAGCTCAATGTCCAAATGTTCAGGTGCTCTACAAATGACGTTGCTGTACTACGACGCATCCCAGGGGGTTCAGGAATGGCAGCTTCCATTGTAGGTGTCTGTTTGTGTGATAGATTGCCTTAATGGGCAAAGTGACAGAGAGGCTCTTGAAGGGTAATCCACCCTTAACCAATATAACCATTGTGAGTGGATGTTGGGAGCCAAATGATTTACTTGCTCCTTGTAGATTTAGGGAGCTCCAGGCGTTCCTGGTTCTGCAGAGGAGTCTTGCTCTTCCAGCTGTGGTGAACTCCCACCTCTATAATGTAAACTAAACTTTAAATCCACAAGACCCCTTTCACACTGAGGGCGTATTGCAGGTGCTATAGCGTTAAAAATAGCGCCTGCAATCCGCCCTCAAACGGCCCCGAGGGCTTCCACACTGAAGCGGTGCACTAGCAGGACAGTAAAAAAGTCCTAGCCACATCTTTGGAGCGGTGTGTTTACCGCTGCTGCCCATTGAAATCAAAGGGACAGCGCGGCTATACCGCTGGTTTTAACCCTTTTTCGGTAAAACCGCCCCCCGCTAGTGGCCAAAATGCGCCCATAGCGTTGGTGGCAAAAATAGCAGAGTTTTACGGCCAACACTATGAGCGGCTCATTGTGAAAGGGGTCTTAAAGGAGACCTCTTTATAGCAGCCATCGCAGGGAGCACAGTTGGGGTAAAAACGAATAACCGGATCTGAGAACACTGGAGTCCCTGAGTGGGTGACGGAGCCTTCCAGAATCAACGTCGGCAGTATTTTGAGACGGACACAGCATCCATATTGTTCACGGAGAAATCTGGTTATCGACTCTCTCGGACAGCACTCAGGCCATTCTTCTTCTTTTCTAGCCCACAACGTCTTTTTGCCTTTTTTTTTTTTGAAGGTTTCATCAGAACACAAAAAAAAAGTGGTATGCCTTTTTTTAAAACGTGACCTTAAATATTTATGTGAAATGTGCTTTATTTGCTGGCTGTGGTGCGGGTGACATGGTTGTACCGCACAGCTACTTGCACTGACCAGAATGCCAGGCATCAGGGTGAGTGTACCCGGCCATGTATCCGCTCCATGAGGGCGACAAATAAAGTTGTGTTTTTTCCTCAGATGTGTGAGTGCCTTCTTTTAATTTATAGTATCATGGTGGATAGGTTGGAGTTGAGGGTAAAACAAATGTTAATGCTTTAGCATAATTCTGTAACTTTGACATATGTTAGTAAAACCGTACATATCACAACTATATTATGCATTCGGGTGGCTTCTCTCTTCTTCTGACTTTGGGGGTCTTCTTCCGACTTCTCCACTTTCTTCTCCCGCTCTCCGGTTCTTTCTGCCAGGCTCCTCCTCTATCTTCTTCTAGCTCTTTTACTAATGGTGGCCCGGTCTTCTCTTCTTCTGTCTTCTTCCGATGTTGACTCGGTGATCTCTCCCGCTGTAATGCCATGTGCGCAACGCGGTTTATATAGGCCTCTTATGATGATACAGTCCCATCATGCTCCAGGTGGTGATGACATAAGGGGCTGGGTCACTGGGGGACCACGCCCCATGCCTATATAAATCGTTGCGCACCCGGCATTACAGCGGGAGGAAGCGCTGTGTCAACATCAAAGAAGATTATGGAGAAGACTGGGCCACCGCTAGTAAAAGAGCTGGAAGAAGATAGCGGAGGGGCCCAGCAGAAGGCAGAAAGAACCAGAGAGCGGAGAAGTCGGAAGAAGACCCCAGGAGCTGCCTAATAATTTACTTTAAAAACCTGTCTAGTGTTGTGTTTTTTTTTTCTTTTCTTCTTGACACTTCCCCCCCCCCCCAGGTGAATGGGTAGGGGTACGATACTCATTCACATAGGGTGGGGCCAGGGTTGTCAGGAAGAGGCCCTTGTCCTCATCAACATGGGGACAAGTCGCTATGGGGGGCCCCGCAGGGTGCCCCAAAGCATCCCCCCCCCCCCCCATGTTGAGGGCATGTGGCCTGGTACGGTTGGGGGTGCGCTCTCACCCCCACCCCCCTTTCCTGACCGGCCGGGCTGTGGATAAGGGTCTGGTATGGCTTTTGGAGGCACCCCCACGCCGTTTTTTTGGCGTAGAGGTTCCCCTTTAAATCCATACCAGACCCAAGGGCCCTGTATGCTCTTGGAGTGGAACCCATGACAGGTTTTTATTTGAAATTTGGTGTGGCGTTCCCCCTCATGATTCATACCAAACACAGTGCCTAGTATTGGCGGGGATACAAGTCGGAACCCTGTTCAATATCGTGCCGCAGCTAAACGCAACCGCATGTAAACGCAGCTAATCGCACTGTACAAATGCAGCTGATCGCTTTGCCTGGAGTCTCGAATTGCACAGAAAATAAACATGCTTAAACTGCGGCAGAACAGCCATCCGCGTGAAAGGGGCCTTATGCCGCGTTTTATTTTGCAGGGCTTGTGGTTCTGCATTGCTGGTACTTGTAGTGCCTATCCAGAGCAACCTGTGGTGATAGATCCTGCAATGCTGGGACTTGTAGTGCCTATCCAGAGCAATCTGTGGCGATGGATCGTGCAATGCTGGGACTTGTAGTGCCTCTAAAGATGCCAGCTGTACTTGCACTGCCCTATACAATCCAGGGCAACCGGTGCTGATTATCCTGCCATGCTGGGACTTGTAGTGCCTCTAGAGCTTTAAGCTGCCCCACTATAAGCCAGGGCAACTGGCAGTTCTGGAGACACTACAAGTCCCAGCATTGGGTTGTACAGGACAGCTGGCAGTTCTGGAGACACTATTGGTGATTATCATGCCATGCTGGGGACTAATGGTGTCTCCAGAACTGCCAGCTGTCCTGTACAACCCTATGCTGGGACTTGTAGTGTCTCCAGAACTGCCAGTTGCCCTCGCTTATAGTGGGGCAGCTTAAAGCTCTAGAGGCACTACAAGTCCCAGCACCCTACTTCTCACTGCCTGTTTTAACCCCATTTTGACAAACAAATGCCTCTGGTCAAGGTATCGTCAGTCAGTGCAGCCGCTAGGTGGAGTAGGGCCCCCCTCCTGTCACCTCTCCTGTCTTAAGATCCGCCTTTTCGGGCATTTTTTGTGACATCCGCGCCGGCCTGTAACGAATCGCGGCAGCCGCGATCTAGGAAAGGCCGCGGCCTAGTGGCGTGCTGTCTCCCCCCCCTGGTAACCTTCATAAACGGCCCAGAAAAGCCCCCCCTACCCCTGAGTGAGCACCTTTGTCTCCCGGCTATCCAGTCCTCCCCAACAGCAACGATCTATTCAATCTGGCAGCCCCCAGCCTGGATTCTGCTGCCAGATCAGTGGCCATCTTGCTACACCCAGCCCACTCTCCCCCTCTCAATACCGTCAGAACTTGATCCAGGGTTTGTCCGATCGCCTCTCGAGGGGTCAGGAAGGACTTTTTTTTTTCCCTGTCACAGCATATTGGCGTAGCTGGGCCAGGTTTTTTTTTTGCCTTCCTCTGGACCAAGCCAGGATAGAGGATTCAGCTAATCCTTGAAAATCCTCCCCTCCCCCCTGGTGTCTGGCAACTATGGTTAAGGTGCAATATTCCCCGGAAACCATTTGGGATCTGAGACGATTTGCCGCAACATTACCTGCCATCACCAAAAAAGCCCTAAGAATTGAACGACTCTTGAGAATCGGATCGACGATCGACTATCAAAAATATCGGCCGCTTACCCCAGCCAAAGCACATATCATGTGCTTTGATCAACACAAGATCGGCAGTAAAACACCGACTAGAAATCCATGATTTCATTCTACAATACGATTTAGACTGCCTCTTTATTACAGAGAGCTGGCTCACAGCCGACTGTAACACCATTCTAGGTGAATTGGGGCCAGAAAACTACCGTATTACAACGGAAAACAGAATAGGGGAAAGAGGAGGAGGACTGGGGGTGATCCATAATACTCATCTTGTGATCACAAAACCAGTCCTTCAAAACCCTCTTCCATTCATGGAAACCCTTACTCTGCAACTACAATCAAACTCACAGGAGACTGTCCGGATTCTACTCTGCTATAGACCACCTGGCTCAAAATCGCAGCTTCTCCCATCATTGACGGACTTCATCTCTACTTATACCCTCAACAGCAAAAACCTTTTGCTGCTCGGGGATTTCAACCTCTGGGCCAACTCCTCACAAGACCCCGTTGCCGACGCCTGTATTGACCACCTGGAAGGATTAGGGTTACAACAACTAGTATATGGGCCCACACATGCTTCAGGTCACACACTCGATCTTATTTTCAGACAAAGTCTGGAAATAAAAATTTTGGAAAATGAACCGTTGCCATGGACAGATCACCATGCAATTAAATTCATTATCTCCAACAATCCCCCCCCTTAACCAAAACATCAAATCCAGTGACAACACACTGGACTAGATGTCAGAAGAAGCTCCACTCGGAACTCTTCAAAGCCACGTTAAGGAAAAAAATAAAAACAATTCAGCCGCATCAAACGACTGAAGAAACACTGGAAGCTATAAACACAGCACTATTACAGTCAGCTGACTTAATAGAGCCGAAACGTAAAACCCACATCCGGAAAAATACCTCCAGCTGGTTCAACAACCAACTGGCGTTACTGAAGCAAGAGCGCAGAAAAGCGGAGGCCGCCTGGAAAAGAAGCCCACAAGGCAACAACAAGAAAATACCACAAAGAGATTTTCAAAGCCAAGAAAAATTATTTTTCTGAGGCTA
Organism: Rana kukunoris; assembly: GCA_029574335.1. NCBI lineage: Eukaryota > Metazoa > Chordata > Amphibia > Anura > Ranidae > Rana > Rana kukunoris. The sequence continues at coordinate 223,872,016 of CM056055.1, read as the reverse complement.
TAAACAGCGCCCTAAATCGCCCCCGCGAACTCTTCAAACTGGTCAGACCATGAATCCAGGATGTCTTAAGCCCCCAATTTGGATACACAAGAATTTTGCGATGAATTATCGGATTACTTCATTAATAAAATCGAAAGAATCCGGCAAAGCATTCAGCAAAACGATACCCCCCGCAGCCCCCCCCCCCCCCCATAATTATTTATACAACACCTGCAGTAATGCACCAGAATCAGGTAAGTTCACATTGGAACCCATCTCCATCCAGGCCACAAATAATATCATTGGTACTTTGCGTAATAGCACAGCGCCGAATGATATCATCCCTACTAAACTGATGAAGGAATGTGCCGACATCCTGGCACCTCCGATCACGCAGCTTATCAACCAATCTTTCAAGGAAGGCATAGTGCCCTCCCAATTGAAAGAGGGCATAATTCGACCCATCCTGAAGAAACCCACCCTGGACCCCAAGGACCCAATCCACCGCCGTCCCATAACTGGCCTAAATATACTCTCAAAGATAATGGAGAAAGCAGTGGTACAACAGCTGCAACAGCATCTAGATACCCACAAGCTACTTGATCCATTTCAGTCAGGCTTCCGCCCCGGACACGGGACGGAAACAGCACTGCTCAAAATATGGGACGACGCTCTCGAGGCCGCAGACAAGGGAGAATCTTGTCTTCTGGTTCTGTTGGACCTAAGCGCAGCCTTCGACACAGTAGACCACAAGCTTTTATTGACGCGTCTAGCTGAAGTAGCCAGAGTCGCAGAAGGCGATTTATCTTGGTTCTCCTCTTTCTTGGAAAACCGATCGCAAACAGTGAAGTTAGGACCTTTCACTTCTGAAAAACGCACATTATCGTGCGGAGTCCCTCAAGGATCCCCCCTGTCACCGGTGTTATTCAACATCTATCTTCGTCCTCTTTTTGAGATTATTAGCAGCCAAAAACTGCTCTATCACTCATATGCAGACGACACGCAACTGTATTTTCACATTTGCAATAAAAAGGATCATCACCTCAATCTAGAGACATGCCTCTCTATGATAGAGGACTGGATGACAAAGAGTTATCTAAAACTCAATGGAGCGAAAACAGAACTTCTCTTGTTTAACGCCAAGCGTATGAATTAATCTGCAACAACCTGGATCCCCCCGCCCATTCTGGGCAAAATCATCACCCCTAGCGACAAAGTCAAAAGTCTTGGGGTCATCTTCGACTCCTACATGACAATGGACGCACAAATAGGGTCAGTAGTCAGCGGATCTCACCATCTGCTGCGCCTACTACGCAGACTTGCTCCTTTTATTCCCAAAGAAGACGTAGTAGTTGTGGTGGGAACAATTGTTAACTCCAGACTGGACTATGCAAATGCCCTTTACCTCGGACTTCCCAAGTACCAAATCGCTCGTCTACAAGTCGTTCAGAACACGGCCGCCAGACTGGTGACTGGGAAAAACCCTGGGAATCAATCTCACCTTCACTGAGAGCCCTTCACTGGCTGCCAGTAAAAGACAGAATCACTTTTAAAGCGCTCTGTCTAACGCATAGATGTATCCATGGGAATGCCCCCCATTATTTATGTGAAAAAATAAAAGCCCATAATCCCAATTGCATTCTGCGATCCACCAATCAAAATCTCCTCCAGATACCGAAAGCCAACTACAGGTCCAAAGGAGATAGAAGATTCGCGGTCCAAGGTCCCAGACTATGGAACGCTTTACCAACCAGCATTCGGTTGGAGGAGAACCACTTAGCGTTCAGGAGGAAGATCAAGACTCATCTCTTTTGATATCAAAGGAGACAAGAACAACAAGCGCCCAGAGGCGATTAAGTTTGCATGTGCCGCGCTATACAAGTTTTCATTCATTCATTGGGTTGTACAGGACAGCTGGCAGTTCTGGAGACACTATTAGTCCCAGCATGGCATGATAATCACCACTGGTTGCCCTGCCTTGTATATAGGGCAGTCCAAGGATAGCCGGCATCTTTAGAGGCACTACAAGTCCCAGCATAGCAGGATCTATCACCACAGGTTGCTCTGGATAGGCACTACAAGTACCAGCAATGCAGAACACCACAGGTTGCTGTGGGTTGTACAGGACAGCTGGCAGTTCTGGAGACACTAGGTAACAAGGGAAGTATTCGTCTTGGAACGCATAGCCCAGTGTTTTGTAATGTCACTTTTGTGACATTATCTGACGGTTTCACTGCTCTGTATTGTGACAAATCGCTTGGAACATATCGCGCATGCGCAGTGCGAAATAACTCGGTGGAACGTCACTTCCGTAGCAAGATGTGATGGGTAGCCCACTGTGATGAGACACGGCTCCCTGCCAGCTTACTTCAGGACTCGCTCGACGCTCCGCCCGCTGACCCATTCCAGGTATCGGGTGAAGCATCGACAGCTTGTACCGGTCCCGATACTAGTATTGGCAGGGCCGTCTTTAATGTTTGATTGGACCCCAGGCTCCACCTGTTTTGAGACATACAATAAATTTCAGCTAGACTGAAAAATCAGTTTACTGTATCAGATCAGACAGTGATTGTGATTGGTTGCCAGAGGTTACAGCCTATCATTACCACTTACTGACTGGTTGCTAGAGGTTACAGAACACATTACGGCTCACTGATTGCTTGCTAGAGGTTACAGCACATTATGCCTTCACTGCAAAGGGGCATGATATAAACATGAATGCCACCAGCCTCCGCTATTTACATATGAACCCTGCCGCTATTTACATATGAATGCCCCCATTATTTACATATTATAGATGGTTATTTACATTGGGCGGGGGGGGGTCCATGTTGTTGCAGATTGATTCTTACGCTTGGCGTGAAACAGGAGAAGTTCTGTTTTCGCTCCGTTGAGTTTAAGATAACTCTTTGTCATCCAGTCCTCTATCATAGAGAGGCATGTCTCTAGATTGAGGTGGTGATCCTTTTTATTGCAAATGCGAAAATACAGTTGCGTGTCGTCTGCATATGAGTGATAGAGCAGTTTTTGACTGCTAATAATCTCAAAAAGAGGGCGAAGATAGATGTTGTGTTCCTCTTGCATGCAAGTCTAGCACTCCATCCATCACCCAGCAGGCTGACCGTGGGTATATGTAGGAGGCCTGCCCCCTGCCAATCCTGGATGGGGATTGGTCAGAGCTCCTCACATGTACCCCACGGTACTCCCTGCCCCTTTTCCAGAACATTCTCCACTGGAAACAGGGGAGGCGCCCAAGAGCTGCAGTACATTTCAGTCACCTACTGCTACACTAAAACCACTCCCACCGCCCCCAGATCAATAACAAAAAAACAGGCCTAGCTCGCAGCATAGGCCTGCCTAAATTTACCTGCACAGGCAGCTAACACATATCACTACACTTAGCGCCTACCTAAAAGGTAGAGGGTGCTACACTAATAATAACTTAACTATTACCGATTATTAAATTATAGGTATTGGAATTTCCTTTGACATTTGTCATTTAACCACTTCCATACCGGGGGGCACTTACGCACCTTCCCGCCCAAGCCAATTTTCAGCTTTCAGCGCTGTCGCACTTTGAATGACAATTGCGCGGTCATGCTACACTGTACCCAAACTAAATTGATGTCCTTTTTTCCCCACAAATAGAGCTTTCTTTTGGTGGTATTTGATCACCTCTGCGGTTTTTATTTTTTGCGCAACAACTAATAAAAGAAAAAACAAAAAATAGAAAAAAAAATACATTTTTATTTTTTCCTGTTAACTTTTTGTAAATAAGTACGTTTTCTCTTTCAATTGCGGGCACTGATATGGCGGCACTGATGAGGTGGCACTGATGGACATCAATGAGGTAGTACTGATGGGCACCGATGAGGTGGCACTAATGGGCACTGATAGGCGGCGCTGGTATGCGGCACTGATGGGGACTCATAGGTGGCACTGATGGGCACTCATAGGGGGCACTGATGGGCACTCATAGGGGGCACTGATGGGCACTCATAGGGGCACTGGGCACTCATAGGGGGCACAGATGGGCACTTATGGGTGGCACTGATGGGTACTTATGGGTGGCACAGATGGGCACTGGGCATGGATTGGCACTGTGGGGTGGCACTGATAGACACTGGGGTGGCACTGATGGACACTGAGGGTTGGCACTGATGAATCTATGTTTCCAGTCAGTGCCCATGTGTGGGCACTGACTGGCACCCTTATTTTTTTTTTTTTTACTGGCATGTTTTAAAAAAAAAAAAATCCTGACTTTTTATTTATTTTTTGCCCCCTTTTTTTTTTTTACTTTATCCCTTCCAGTGTGGGCACTCCCTGGTGGTCTAGTGTGGGCATCCGAGGGGGGGGGGGCTGCACTGATAAACAATCAGCGCAAACCCCCCCTGTCAGGAGAGCCGCCAATCGGCTCTCCTGTACTCGCGTCTTTCAGACGCGAGTGAGGAAGAGCCGTCGGCGGCTCTTCCTGTTTACATAGTGATCAGCCGTGATTGGACGCGGCTGATCACGTGGTAGCGAGCCTCCGCCGGAGACTCGTTACCGAGATCGGAGGTGCAGGGTGTCAGACTGACACCCCGCATCAGCGATCGCCGCGCTGCGCGCCCCCAGGGGCGCGCGCGGCATGAAATCGTGTAGGACGTTGGACAACGTCCAGTCACGATTTCATAACCACTTCCCGGCCGTCAATCTCCTATTGACCGGGCGGGAAGTGGTTAGTGAACGCAACGAATTTATTTGAAAAAACAATTGCCGTATCTAAAGAATGGAACGAATAATAATAATAATTAAAAAAAAAGTATTAATTTGTTTTGTTCGTTCAGATGCGCCATTCGTTATTTCGGAGAATTTATAACTTTGGATAAATTTGCTTTTGTTTTGTCGACGAACAGCCACATTTTTAAGGAAATTACAATAACTAATACCGGTACTAACTATAAAAATTATAGGCATTTTGTGTTTAAAGTTTTGCAATATGATGACGTGTGTCGCTGTGCTACGACAGCCTTAACCCCTTCCATACAGGGCATTTTCACCCCCTTCCTGCCCAGACCAATTTTTAGTTTTCAGCGCTGTTGCACTTTGAATGACAATTGCGCGGTCAGGCAATACTGTACCCAAATTAAATCATTATGTTTTTTTCCCCACACAAATAGAGCTTTCGTTTGGTGGTATTTGATCATCTCTGCGGTTTTTATTTTTTGCGCTATAAACAAAAGAAGAGCGACAATTTTAAAAAAAACACAATATTTTTTCCTTTTTATTTAATACATCTCACAATATTTTTTTAAAAAAAAACTTTTTTTCCCCTCAGTTTAGACCGATACGTATTTTACGTATTTTTGGTAAAAAAAAAAACGCAATAATCGTATATTGATTGGTTTGCGCAAAAGTTATAGCGTCTACAAAATAGGTGATAGATTTATGGCATTTTTATTTAATTTTTTTTTACTAGTAATGGCGGCGATCTGCGTTTTTTTTTTGTGACCGTGACGTTGCGGCGGACATATCGGACACTTTTGACACGTTTTTGGGACCGTTCACATTTACACAGCGATTATTGCTATAAAACTGCACTAATTACTGTGTAAATGTGACTGGCAGGGAAGGGGTTAACACTAGGGGGCGCTGAAGGGGTTAAAATGTGTCCTAAAAGTATGTTCTAACTGTAGGGGGAGGGGGACTCACAGGGGGAGGAGATCGATGTGTGTTCCTCTGTACTGGGAACACACATCAGTCTCCTCACCGCTGACAGGAGGTGGATCTGTGTGTTTACACACACAGATCCACACTCCTGCAGTGATTTGCGGAAATCGCGGGTGCCCGGCGGCAATCACGGCCGTCGGGCACGCGCGCGGGATGTGCCGCGGGCGGGCGCGCGCGCGCCGCCGGCGGCGCGCGGGCGCGCGCTAGAACGCCGTGAAGACAGGACGTTGTGCAACGTCCTGTCTCATCGGCAAGGGGATCACCATGACGCGATTCCCCTATACGGCGGTAGGGAAGGGGTTAACCTAAGTTGTGAGCCTATTGTTGTATAGAATTGTACACAAAGGCCATACATGTTACTATCTGCACTAATGTGGTAGGACACCAAAAGGAAAGCAGACCTGTGCCTTGTCTCTTTATATCTCCTCATGCTGTATCATGTGGCTGTGTATCCCGTAAGAATTGTACTCCTTCCTTTTAAAGGGTCACTAAAGGAATTTTTTTTTTTAGCTAAATAGCTTCCCTTACCTTACTGCAGTACTGGTTTCATGTCCTTATTGTTTGTTTTTGCTTTGAAGTTGCTGTTAACCTGCTCTGTTCTCCACACTTCCTGCTTGTCTGTTTCCTTATAAGCACCATACTGGGAGCTTTCTCACGATGGTCTAAGCTGTCATTACTGTGTGTCTAAAACTTCCCAGAACCAATCAGATTCATTTTAAAAACAAAACACTGCCCTGGATTTGTTTGTTTTTGTTCTGTGTGTCTCTTTCTACTTCACAGAAACATGAAGCCAGTTCAAAAGTGAAACAAGCCTGCATGCACATTATATGATTGATTTTTATCTATTTTTAATCATTTTGAAAAGGAATCGGTTAACTTTTATGTCTCTATACCCTGTAAACATTCATTTCAGCAAAAAAAATGTTTTCCTTTAGTGACCCTTTAACTTCAATAAAAAGTTATTTGATAAAAAAAAAAAAAAAATTATAGGCAAGTAATTATGAATTATTTCTGATTTTAGAATTTTCGTACTCTCATATCGAATTACCTGAAAAAAAACAAAAAACAAAAGAACTAATGAATTTTTTGGCAGTGCACATGTCTACCCTCAGGTATTTCAAGGCCATCAGAACTAAGGATGAGCTCCGGCGTGTTCGCACAGCCCACGTGCAGAACCCGCCAGGAAGTCGGCAACGTACTGCGCTAATCGCAGGCAGTGAGACATTTCCTGATCTCTGCAGCCGCACATCGGGACAATGTCTCCCTGCCTGTGATTAGCGCAGCGCCGACTTCCTGGCGGGCTCTGCACGTGGGCTGAGCTCATCCTCAACCACTGAAGGACCGCCGCACAACGATATACATCGTCGGAATGGCACGACTGGGCACAAGGGCATACAGGTACCTCCCCTTTAAGAACCCAGCCGTGGGTCGCAAGCGTGCGGTGCGACCCAGTCCAAAGCTCCATGACCGCACCCACGGGACCCGCTGACCCGATCGCCGCCAGTGTCCTGCGATCGGGTCACAGAGCTGAAGAACGGGGAGAGGTGAGTGTAAACAAACCTTTCCCCGTTCTTCCTAGTGGCTTGTCAGTGATCGTCTGTTCCCTGTCATAGGGAACGACAATCACTGACGTCACACGCCCCACTACAGTAAGAATCACACATGAGGTTAAACTTAACCCCTACAGCGCCCCCTAGAGGTTAACCCCTTCACTGCCATTGTCATTTTTACAGTAATCAGTGCATTTTTATAGCACTCGTCACTGTAAAAATGACAATGGTCCCAAAAATGTGTCAAAAGTGTCCGCCATAATGTCACAGTCACAATAAACAAATCGCTAATCGCCACCATTAGTAGTAAAAAAATAAAATTATGAAAAAAAATGTCATAACACTATCCCCTATTTTGTAAGCTCTATAAATTTTGTGCAAACCAACAGATAAACGCTTATTGCGATTTTTTCCCCCCAAAATATGTAGAAGAATACGTATCGGCCTAAACTGGGGAAAAAATATTTTTTATACATTTGTTGGGGGATATTTATTATAGCAAAAAGTAAAAAATATTGATTTTTTTTTTCAAAATTTTCGCTCTATTTTTGTTTATAGCGCACAAAATAAAAACCGCAGAGGTGATCAAATACCACCAAAAGAAAGCTCTATTTGTGGGAAAAAAAGGACGTCAATTTTGTTTGGGAGCCACGTCGCACGACCGCGCAATTGTCAGTTAAAGCGACGCAGTGCTGAATCGCAAAAAGGGCCAAGGTCCTTTAGCTGCAAAATGGTCCGGGGCTGAAGTGGTTAAGTAGTCCCATATCCAAAACAGGAAGTGAGAGGAAATCAGTGCAAATCAGGAGAATCCCTCAGGCACCCCAGACCATGTTGGACTGTAGAGCGAATCCTCCCAGAAAGTCCTCTTTTCAATGGTGTCCACCAGTTGACAGTCTATGGTTATCTGTCAGTTCTGGCGACCAGATCCCCGGTGGTTCATTCAAGCCCTTTTGGATCACCTGCCTCCTGGTTCTCCTCAAGCCGATCCCCCACCGAACAGCATACAGCCTAGGATCTCTTCAATAGGAATGGGCCTCCAGCAAGTCGCTAGGGCCCCTTTCAGCATCAGCAGGGAACTCTGCGTAACATGCGACCCCGGCCTGGTAGGCCATGTCGCAGGGGTCCGTTGGGTTTGCACTCTTTGAAGGTGGGTGCCTCACCTGGAACCCACGAAGAACCCCGAAAAATGGCGCCTGCCACAGATATACCCCTCCCCAGCATGCCCCGCGAGGGAAAACTCCTCCAATTGGCTGCTGGGGGAAAAGTGGCTCTGCCAGAACCCCCCTGGCGCCACCTGCCACCCGGGAATGGGCTCGACACCCCCGGAGCGCAGACTGACCCACAGAACAGTTCCGGAAATGACAGCAGCCCAAATTTAGCAACATAACTCTCCCACTCCCCACTAACTTTAGCGTAGTGCCCATACTGAAAGTAAGGGGGCGCTACACTGCATTTGTACATTTTATAAGCCAATATAAAGGTATAGTAGTGGTAAAAAAAAGTCCCTTGTGGATTTAATTAACTTTTATTTATTTTTGGTTAATTCTCCTTTTAGTGGGTGTGGCAGGGGGTGTGTCCTATGCCTACATACATTTGCTAGTAGGTGTCCCTCATTCCCATCTCAAAATGTTGGGAGGTGTGTGAGAACCAGTGTCCTATTGGAAGATTTCCCTTCACTTTATATCCCATAACCAAAACAGGAAGTGAGAGGAAATCAGTGCAAATTAAGAGAATCCCCCAGGGACCCGGAGGTCATAAGAACCAGTGTCCCTATTGGAGAATTTTCCTTCACCTCCTGTCCCATAACCAAAACAGGAAGTGAGAGGAAATCAGTACAAATTAAGGGAATACCTCAGGGACCCAGAGACCATCAGAACTAGTGTCCCTATTGGAAACAATTTCTTCACTTCCTGTCCTATAACCAAAACAGGAAGTGAGAGGAAATCAGTGCAAATTAAGAGAATCCCCCAGGGACCCAGAGGCCATCAGAACCAGTGTCCCTATTGGAAAATTTTCCTTCACTTCCTGTCCCATAACCAAAACAGGAAGTGAGAGGAAATCAGTGCATATTAAGGGAATCCCTCATGGACCCAGAGGCCTTCAGAACCAGCCCCATCATTGGTGTCAGTGGGGAGGAATCGTGCCCCACTGTTGGTGTCAGGGGGGGAATAGGGCCCCATCATTGGTGTCAGTTCCTCTCGCTTCCTGTTTTGGCCATTGGACAGGATTTGAAGAGAAATCTACCAATGGGGACACTGGATCTAATGACCTGGAGGGGGGGGGATCCCTGAGGAATTCCCTTAGTTTGCAGTGATTGCCTCTCACTTCCTGTTTTGGCTATGGGACAGGAAGTGACGGGAAATCTTCCTATATGGACACTGGTTCTCGTGGCCTGGGGTCCCTGAGGGTTCCCCTTAATTTTCAGGGATTTCCTCTCACTTCCTGTTTTATCTATGGGACAGGAAGTGAAGGGAAATTTCTCCAATGGGGCACAGATAAAAAAAAAAGTAAACCAACCCGGGTTTTAACCCTTCCTTACCCCTATCCAAAATTAAACAAGTTTTGCCTATAGTTGTACCTTTAAAGGATGATGAGTTTTCATTGCTGTCAGTGTCTATGCTGGGGAAGTATAACCTTTTGTTGTGATGAGTTGCCCCAGGAATAGAGGGGGTGACAACTGTAGTTCACTTTGGAGATGACCTTTCCCTTTCCATGGTAGCCTTGGGACAGGAAGTGAAACCTTTCAGGTTGTATGGAGGAGGGGTGGCTTAATCCTTCTCTAGGTGGGTTGTTGGGTTGTCTTCTGGGGAGTGGCCCTTATTAAAGGTGATATATTTTGTCTTTCAGGGAAATCACAGTGTAAAATGCAGGGCATGCCTTCCAGAGTTGGAGGCGATCGATTTATCCCTAACCGGCGTGCAATGCAGATGGACGTTGGCAACTTCCTGCTGAGTAAAGCGAAGGAGCCTGCAGGGCTCTCTCCATCCGAGAAGGTACGGTATACTCCACTCCATTCACTTGTGGTGTCACCATACCGCAGAACTGTCCCTTCATTGGCCTCCATGTTCCAATGGGATGGACCGGCTGTTTGGATCTTGTGGTGGTATTTGGCAATTTATTAGAACATATCGTCTAAACTGAGAGTGAGACCTGATTTCCCCAGCTGATGAGCCATAGATGGGGGAGGGGGGGTGCAATTCCTCACCAGCCAGGCTGGCTATGGAAGTAGTAGTTGATGGGGGGAGTTATGCAAACAAATCTTGAGGACATGCTGACTTGGATGATCTACGAGGTGTTTCCTCTCACTTCCTGTTTTGGTTATGGGACAGGAAGTGAAGGAAGATTTTCCAATAGGGACACTGGTTCTGATAGCCTCTGGGTCCCTGAGGGATTTGCTTAATTTGCACTGATTTCCTCTCACTTCCTGTTTTGGTTATGGGACAGGAAGTGAAGGGAAAAAAGTTTTGCTACAAATTGGGGGGGGCTGGAGATGCGTGTTATGTTGGGGCAAGTGTACGGGATGGAGGCCGTGAGCAGAAAATTTGATTTACGATCGGTTCAATAGCTTTCACGTCCGGAAGGAAAGGACTGAGGATGAGCCACGTTCGGGTCTGGCGTAGACAAGCAGTACCCCAGACATGATCGAGGGGGTGCAACAAATGCGGGCATGAGATTAGCAACACCGGTTCTGATGGCCTCCGTGTCCCTGAGGGATTCCCTTCATTTGCACTGATTTCCTCTCACTTCCTGTTTTGGTTATGGGACAGGAAGTGAAGGAAAAACATCAAGTTCTGCTACAAATTGGGGGAAACCGGAGACGCGTGATATGTTGGGGTAAGTGTACGGGATGGAGGCCATGAGCAGAAAATGTGTTTTACAATCGGTTCAATCGCTGTCACGCTAGGAGGGAAAAGACTGAGGATGAGCCATGTAAACCACTTCCATACCGTGCCTATTCTGGCACTTCGCTCCTTCATATAAAAATCATAATTTTTTTTTTTTTTTACCAGTTTAGAGTTTCGAGTTGCTCGTGCCCTAACACACGTGGCTATACCTCACATGTGTGGTTTGAATGGCGTTTACATATGTGGGCGGGACGTGTGTGTGTGTGTGTGTTCGCTTATCATGTTTATTCCTATTACAAGGAATGTACATATGTATCTTCTGTTTTTTCGTTTATTTTCCGATACCATTCACTGAATTAATTTTTTTAGACACTCGTCGGCTGCACAAATAAGGTGTGATAGAAAGTATTGCAATGACCGCCATTTTATTCTCTGGGGTGTTAGGGGGAAAAAAAGACTATGTTTGCGGGTTCTAAGTAATTTTCTAGCAACAAAACTTGTTTTTAACTTGTAAAAAGCATATCTGAAAAAGAGGCTCGGTCAATAGGCATGGTGGGTGTAATTCAAGATGGAATAATTGGGCACCAGTCACTGTTTGGATGCGAACAGAAGAGAATTTTTTTTTTTTGTCTCTGGGGGAGAGAGGGTTAGGGCCAGGACACCCTTAGACAGATGCAATGGTAAAGACTGAGACTCTGAGACTTCTATAGGCAGACGGCTATATGTGAAGTTGTACCAGTCAATGGAGATTTTTAGAATGGATCTTCTCTCGCATCTCAGTATCCCACTGTAGATCTTCATTTGCTGCGCTCCCAGTCTCTCACTAGACTTCCAGATCCCAGTCATCGCTGGATCCCCTGAGCTCTTCCACAGCTATCCCGCTCAAGCGTCATTCGAGTCCCCCCCCCCCCCCCCCCCTGTAACCTGCTGGGTCCCTGGCTTGGCCACTTCTTCCCCGTCCCGGTTGGTGAGAAGACTGCTTTGGTACTTCAAGCTACCTCAATGTAGCCTCTGATAATAGGAGGGATGGTCCCTTGGTGGCAACTGCTTCCCCCTTTCACCTCCCGGCAATAACTGGTTCCCCATCCGACTGAACCTTTGCAACTCGGTTGGACTCCAAGCCTGAAGTCCTAAGGCCTCAGGCTTCTGGCCTAGAAACCTGTGACATTTTAACACGCGTCCACCTAGACAGACGTCCAGGTGGCACAGAACAGCGATCACCTGACTCCACCCAAATAAATAGGCTCTCCCAAAGGGCTTAAGAAACCCCTGCCAATTGGCTGAGACAACCCATCCACCCATAGTGTGACTTCGCTATGCCCTTATCAATCCAATATCACCAGTAACAGTTCCACCCAGTGACTAGAAGAGAGAAGTGCAGCAAACTGTCAGAAAGGTACTTGCCAAGATGCAGAGAGCGGTTCACTCTTGCGACTAAGCGCATTCCACCCCCTGGAGATGGTACAGAGGGTGAATCGCACAAAGAGACACAAGTCACCAGCAGGTTGGGTAGATCTTGCGTGCAGGTCACCGAGGGGCTATGTAGTCGTACAGGAGCTGGCAGGTACCGAGACCCAACGGGTAACAGGAATACAGAGTCCAAAACAGGCCAAGGGTCAAGCACAAGAGAGATAAGTCCATAGGCAGACCGAGGGTCAAACACAGGAGAACAGAGGTAGATCCAACGACAGGCTGAGGATCAAGGCACAGGAGACTGGAGGCAGGTCCAAGAATGGGCTGAGGGTCAAACACAGTAGACAAGAAGCAGAGTCCATAAGGCAAGCCAAGGGTCGGGTCCAGGAGGAGAGATGAGCTATGACTAAGCATCGGTTGTCGATGTGAAACGCGTCAAATTTTGTTACCCCACTGTTTGCTGTTTTTACTGTTTTAGTTTTTTGACTGGAATAAACAGGCACTATTTTTAAGTCTTTTCATCCATTGGAGTGTGGCTGTCCATTTTTCTTTCCTTATATTGCACCACGCATTGCCTGCACCCATTTGGGTTTTTGAACTTTACTCACCACTGAAGAGTGTCGTCTGGAGCGGCGGTTTTCCCTTTATCCAGGAGGAAATCGGAGCAGGTCAAGGCCAATCCGGGTCACAACAAGTAATCAAGAGGCAGGTAACAGGAACAAGCAACTGGGAGCTGAAAGACAAACTAGCAATTTGCTTGTGGAATGAAGCAGCTTTTATAGGCCAGCCAGGGGCTTACGTTATATGTGTGCTAGTGTGCATGCGTCTGCGCCGTTCGGTTGGGACGTGCTCGCTTGCGTTGTGTGCCGAAGCCTTGTTCCGCTGCACATGCGCACAGGGAAATGACAATGCCGACAAGATCGCTTCTGGTTTCTTCCCTGACACAAACCCAGGTTTAGGGAAAATTTGTTGGATCCACTAACAGTCAGGACACTTACTACCTGGCAGACTATATTTGTTAGCAATCCTGCCTAAACACCAGGGTGCTACAAAAAAGCACTACACTGTTCTGACTCGAGTGTGCCTGTGACGATTTGATGTGCCTGACTGTGCAGGTTGGGGGGGATATCAGTTGCTTGTGTAGTGCCCTGCTCCCAATGACCAGGCGCTATGACAGATTTGGAGGGTGTCTGAGCTGGTAGTGATGTAGAAGAATACAATTTTGAATCAGGCAGGACTTCAACAATGCAGGGTTAGTAACAACTGGTAACATACAGGTTTATGTTCAAAGTATTACAAGATACAGGTCTAATTTATACAATTTCCTGCAATGCAAGTATATTAGATATTGATATTCTTATCCTATAACCAAATTGAAACAATGGTGAATTGTTCTTACCTTGAACCAGAATGGGTCTTTTCTGCCAATTCTTGGTAACCCATTACCTGATGGGGACCAGTTGGTCGACCGGCTTGACCGAGTTTGTGAGGGAAGTTCACCTGAGACCACACTCTGGAACAAGTTTAGAAGTTTTCCCAATTTGACCCGTACGAGGAGACAAGTTATGGACAGATATTTGCCTACTGGTTCTGACCGCTTGCCACCCGTGCGATAGGGCTGCATTGACAAGCAGTCAGCCTGATTGACTCTTATCTGACTTGTCTGACAATTGTAAAACTTGCACTTATATAACCTCACAAGCCTTATCTTGGCCATCTTTCCTAGATATGATTGGTTGCTAAGATCTACGTCAATGTAACACCTGTCCTACAACCAGACAAACGTAATTATTGCCAGAATTCCAATTAAAAACACATCTGTAGAGACAGTCTGGCACCCAGCTGTGTTAGCCACAACTTCAAGGATGACCGATGTATGATTTTCGGGGAATGAACTTTCAATAACCCCATCTTATCTGTTATGTCTTACTAATTCTATGTGTATGTATTTATAAATTTTGGTTTTATAAAAGGTTTTTCTCTTTCTTTTCCTCTCATGACTGTCTTAAAAATACATTCTGTATTTTTATAGAATAACAGTGTACGTTAATACAGATTTAATAACTATTTACTATTGAATAATAAGACCACTACTATATAATATGAATAATGATTATATAATCAGTAAAACATTGGCTACATATGAGATTCTACAACAGTAGTTTAGCTCAGACTTTAATTGGGGTTAAATCGGCCTCTGTTCTGGCTGAGGCTGTGCTTGGAAGGATTTCCCTTTGTTTGCCTGTAGGTGGCTGTACCACCACAGGCCACTGTTGGAACTAAGGCAGGTCATGGTGTATTGGGTGTCTTTCCTCGGAAACAGCCCAATAGGAGTGGTCTCCCCGCTGGGCATGCTGGAGAAGGATACTTAAGGGGCAGAGGCCATTTTTCGGGGCTCTTAGCCTCGTGGCCCTCCTGGCATGTGGGTGTGTCTTTTATTTTATTTTTTGCCTTGGGACCATGCTGGCCCGAGGCTGCATTTCGGCCTAGTAGGCCCAGTTACCCTGACTGGGGGACTATGCCATAGCGTTGATCCTGTGCTGTCTGTCCTGCAGGAAGAAGCCACTCAATGGAGGAAGCCAGGGGAGGACCTGTCCTGGAAAGCGGAAGGATGGTACTTTGGGAAAGGCCTGGTAACTTGTTGAAGGATGCACCGTAGCCTACAATACCTTTAGTGTGCCGGATTGGCTTAAAGGCTCTAGAACTGTAAGGCTGGATCTCCGGGTATAAAATCCTGTGGCAGAGGATTTCGGAATCCCTCATCTGAACTTACAAGTCTGTGGCAGAGACTGAGATTATTCTTGTCCGTGCACCATCCCGGCTGCTAGGCCAGATGAGAGGGGCCTATCCGGGTGAGCAATACCCACTTAAGAGAGAGTGGTGAGTGTGACTTAGCAATTCCCCAGTGACCTGTTTTGTGCATCTGAACCTTCCCCTTATCCTTCACCCCTCTACTTCTCCAAGTTGTTTGAAGATAAAAGCAAGAGAAAAGGAACTATAACTTGTGGACATTGAACTTTTTGCTGACTCTCAACCCCTAGATGACAAGGAAGGAGGTAATGCGCAAGGCCCAAAAAATAACCAGCAGCTCCTACAGTGGTAGTGCTACACTTGCGGCTCCTTAGGGAGGTGTGCTACATAAAGAATTCAGGAGTTCTGAATCTTTTTGTTTGCTGGGACCAAAAAGGGCAGAAAGATAAAGTATGGGTACTCAACCTGTGGCACTACAGCTGTGACAGAACTACAAGTCTCATGAGGCATTGCAAGGCTGACAGTTACAAGAATGCCTCCCAAAGGCAGTGGCATGATGGGACCTGTAGTTTCGGAACAGCTGGAGGGCCGCAGGTTGAGCACCCATGCACTAAAGGATCCATTGACGGATGGCTAAGAATGGCAATTGAATCAGCGTACACACTTTCTGATCTCGTTCCACCAAGGGGTATTCATGCTCCTTCCAGGAGAGCTCTGGCAGCCACATGAGCAGAGGAGGCCGGTGCCACTCCGGAGCACATTTGTGAAGCGGCGACGTGGTCGAGCATGGCCAATTTCGTACGCCATTGCAAACTGAATTTGTCAGCTGGGGAGCAGGCCTTTTCGGCAGGAAGGTTCTGCAAGCTGTGGTCCTGCCCTTAGGGGGTAAGTTCTCATTTATCCTCTTGTGCTGTCATGAAGGATGTTTTGAGAACATTCAAGTTCCCGTTTAACTTTGTTTTTCTAGTAGCCTTTCAGGACAGCAATAATTTCCCGCCCTGATACTGTACTGTGTATGCTGTTGTGCTTCTGTTTTATTTTTTATTTTTTTGATGGGTTGGAGATACACTTCGACAACTGGGGACTGTGGAGTTAGGCCTCCAAATTAAAGTCTATCATGGGTCTGTGTTTCCTGCGTGAGGAGGATCTACATTCTCTCGTGTGATGTCCTGAAAGGCTACTGGAAAAAGAGTTACTGGTAAGCCTAACGAATCATTTATTTATTTTCCACTAGGAAACATGGCCCTTGCAATTTGCACTGCCTGCCCAAATTTCTCACTGGTGCCAGGGCACAGCGCATGTACAGGATGAGCCGATGGTCACAACATTTTTTATCTGTTGGTCTTCAGCCTCAGTCGGGACACTCTACTGATATGTCATGTCTTTTTACAGGAGCATCAGAAGGCTTGGGCTGTCAACCTGAACGGCTTTGACATGGAAGAGGAAAAAATCTTAAGATTTGGAGGTCAATCCCCCAATGAAAAGAAGTATAAGTGCCCGAGCAATGGTAAATGCAATAAAATAAAATGTATAAGTTAACAAAACGGTGCTGTTCGTCAATATGCAAATAAATCTGTTGCAAAGTACGATTGATAGGTGCAGTGGAGTCAATTCGGATCAGACGTTGTGTAGTAACAGGAACTGGCTTCTTTATTAGAACATAATCACACAGGCAAAGATGTCGCTGCACATGGTATGAAGAACACAGACAGGAAAAAAAGAAACCAACAAGTACATCACTGTGGACAGGAAATACAACACATAGCGTATCATTAAGCACTAGCGACATCTTGTGTCCTTTTTCTAAACTGCATTCAATGCAATAGGCTAAGCTGAAGGTTTGTTGCATCTCCAACATGTAAACAGTAATGAATTGAGGTGCTGTGCAATCAAAGTGTAATCAAGTCCTTCAATGCAAATAAACGTGTCCACTTCTGCTGTTGAGGTGAAGTGTCACACCGTGCTTCCCTCCTGGGTCCCCACTCACCAATAGACATGTGCACCGCCTTTTTTTTTTTTTTTTTTTTTTTGTGGAAAATTCGGAATTTAGAATTTCGGAAATTTCCCATTTTCGAATTTTTGCAATCTTGAATTTTCAACAAAAAAAAAATCTGTATTTTCAAAATTCAGGTTTTCGAAAATTCAAAAAATGTTTGAATTTCCGAATTAATACGAAAATTTGGAATTGATGAATTTTTCAAAACAAAACTAATTGCACATGTCTACTCGCCAACTTTTTTTTTCCTCCTCGCGCTAACAGCGTGAGGAGGAAAAAAAACTGATCACCGGCTCTTGGGGTAAGGGACATCAGTCCCCAGTGGAATAGGAACATCAGCCTCATTAGTGCCCCCTGCCAGTGACCACCTGTGCAATAATGTGCCACCTATCAATGCCCACCAGTGGTGCCAGTCAGTGCCTCATTGGTGCCACCGAGCAGTGCTGCTAATCAGTCTCGCCTACCAGTGCTGATCAGTGCCGCATTATCGGTGCCCATCAGGGCCGCCTCCATCAGTATACATCAATGAAGGAGAAAAATTACCCGTTTGCAAAATTTTATAACAAAATATAAAACTTAAAAATAATTATAAAAAAGTATTATAAAAAAATAATAATAATTTTTTAATAAAAACTGCAGATGTGATCAAATACCCCCAAAAAGAAAAATCTATTTGTGGTGAATATATCCATACTACTACAATGGAGACCTTGCCATAGATGTGGATTAAAGATCTTGGCATACATACTGGCATAGTTTGCTGTTGGAGGGAGACACCCCAGCCATTGATTCAGATCTTTCAATGTTAAAGCTTACTGTTGGTGAGTGGGGGGGACTCGGGAGGGGAAATCCCTTAATGCTCCTGAAGGTGTGTAGAGGAAAACTCTGTACATGTATTTGTTCAGAGTGCAGACCATCTGATGTAGACCATCTTAAGTGCTCAGTCTGTACTCCAGACATTCCCTATGAGATTTGGTCCCCAGTCTTTCTGCACACCCTAGGGCAGTGATGGAGAACCTTGGCCCCCCAGAGGTTTTGGAACTACATTTCCCATGATGCTTATGCACTCTGCAGTGTGGTTGAGCATCATGGGAAATCTAGTTCCAAAACATCTGGGCTCCAAGGTTTGCCATACCTGCCATAGGGTGTAAAAGGCTTCAGTCACTTACTATTGTATTTCGGGGCTCAGGAAGTCCACTTCATGGAGATGGTGTGCGCAAGGAGTTTGGAGGACTGGCCAGCCTCTATTTCCAGTCCCAAACCCACCTCAATTGTACCTGGTTATACAGTGTTGTCTTAGTTACTGGTCTACCCAGCGGATCCAGCATTGTACTTTTGTCCAGTGCCATCTTTGGTCCTGACATCATTGGGCGCTTCTTCTGGTTCAGGAAGCTCCCTGATGACGTGCACCAGACCTGCCCCCAATCAGATTCTGTGAAGGGAAGCACCCTTTGATATGACATGCATATTCCAGGGGGGAGCCTTCACAGCGCTGGAGAAGTCCTTGACTAGGGTGAGACTGGCAGCAGGGAGGGTGGAGTGGGTGTATAATGCTGAAAGTTTGTCTCAATAATTTGTATGTTGGGGGGGACAAGGATATCCAGTGCAACCAGGGGCTGAGTTTTCTTTAACCTGATGACTGCTTGCTAAGACCTGGTTCACACCTATAAGTGAATCCAGCCTAAGAGTACACCTCAGATGTAGGGTTGCGTAGCTTGATGACAATGGTCTTCAGAGTAAGTGTCACAACCCCCCCCATCTCTTAAAGGGTCACTAAAGGAAAACATTTTTTTTTGCTGAAATGACTGTTTACAGGGTATAGAGACATAAAAGTTAACTTATTCCTTTTAAAAATGATTAAAAATAGATAAAAATCAATCATAAAATGTGCCTGCAGTTTAGTTTCATTTTTAAACTGGTTTCATGTTTCTGTGAAGTAAAGACACACACAACAAAAACAAATACAGGGCAGTGTTTTGTTTTTAAAATTAATCTGATCCTTTAGTGATCCTTTAAGACCCACCTTTTCTGAAGGATAAGGATGGAAATGGATACCAAGCACCTTGAGGCGATTCAGTTGGCATTTGTAGCGCTATACAAGTTATTCACTCACTCACTCTAGCTTAGTGTGGTGTATATTTTTCCCGTATCTGTGCCCCTTTCTGATGATCATGTGCTGGTTGGAGCGGAGGGAATATTTCTTCAGTTTCGGGTGCATGCCCATTTAGCTTCGCTCGCATGTTCTTTTGCCTTGGCTCAAGTCCTGGCCAACCACCTGCCTATCTTCTTACCTTCCCTGGCAGAGTGATCTTCTTCCGCTCCCCACCCAGTAGTAGCCGGGGTCTGGAGCGTAAGGCCCCTTTCACATTGAGGCGTGGAGCCGCGGTGACGGTATAGCCGCGCTATTTGTAGCGCCGCTATACCGTCGTGTTTACCGCGATATTCGGGCGCTAGCGGTGAGGTTTTAACCCCCGCTAGCGGCCGAAAAAGGGTTAATACCGCCCGTGTTGCGGGCGGTATTACCACGCTATTACCGCGGTTTCCCATCGATTCCAATGGGAAGGCGCGCTATAGGAGCGGTGAACACACCGCTCCTATACCGCGGTAAAGATGCGGCTAGCAGGACTTTTGGAGCGTTCCTGCTAGCGCACCACTTCAGTGTGAAAGCCTTCGGGCTTTCACATTGAACACTACAGGGCATGATTTTTCATGCGGTATAGCAGCGCTATTTTTAGCGCTGTACCGCATGAAAAACGCCTCAATGTGAAAGACTTGAGGCTGTGAGGCAGGTGGCAGCAGCAACGGGCAGAGAGTCGCTGATTGCCACCATTACTAGTAAAAAGAAATATGTCCCCAGATTTAATTTAAAAAATCTGGTTACCTTACACTATAGGAAGACAATTTACTACTCCCCTGGGGAACAGCTCTCATTAAAGGGGTTGTAAAGGTAAAAGTTTTTTTACCTTAATGCATCCTATGCATTAAGGTAAAAAAACATCTCACAGCACCAGCCCCGAGCCCCCGTTTTACTTACCTCACCCCTCGAAACTCCGGTGCGCGTGCTGGTAGTCTTGTTCGGTTCCCAGCCTGGCCGTTGATTGGCTAGGCTGGGCGGATTGATAGCAGCGCAGCCATTGGCTGGCGCTGCTGTCAATCACATCGGATGACGCGGCGCGCCGGGGGCGGGGCCGAGTGATACAGTCGGCGGCTATGGCCACCGCTGTATCACGGGAGCGCGCTCGCAAAAGCTTTCCCCCGTGCGAGCGCCCTCGCATGAAGGTAGAAAGCTTTTGCGAGGAGGAGCCGAGACAGCCGCCGAGGGACCCCAAAAGACAGCTTTCCGGGACACTCTGTGCAAAACGAACTGCACAGTGGAGGTAAGTATAACATGTTTGTTATTTAAAAAAAAAAATATTTCTGACTTTAGTGTCCCTTTAACCTTTTTGCAGGCTATGAAAACATCCCAGGCCGATACATCCCATCGATATGTGACCGAGTCCTCGACGCCCCTGAGATCAGAAATGATTATTGTAAGTCCCGTCTTGAATGGTCCTCAGTGAGTTCCTGTGTGGTTCCCCGGGATCTAATTCTTGTCTGCATTTCAGATCTGAATCTGATAGACTGGAGCTCACAGAACCTGCTGGCTGTAGCTCTAAATGATTCGGTCTACCTCTGGAACGACATGAGCACAGACATCCTCTGCCTACTGGAGATTGAGCACCCAGATGAGTACATATCATCCGTCTCCTGGCACAATGAGGGGCACTATCTGGCTGTGGGAACCAGCAATGCTGAAGTGCAGGTGGGTTTGTGTATCCTGGGGGGGCCGGGGCGCATCACTCAATCCATAGCAGACCAGGCACCTGTTGTAGAGCCAAGAACTGAATACACAGCAAGCTTACGAATTCTAGGCATGGATATCCTGTATACAAAAACATGGCATATCCAAGCTCAAACTTACTGACCAATCAGCAACCAACCAAATTCACCTGTCTAACAGTGTGCGTTTAAAAACAGAAGTTTAGTTGCACGCATTTGCAAATGCATGTGTATACTGCAGGCCCTGTCAAGGCTCTCTGTATACTGCAGGCCCTGTGTCAAGGCTCTCTGTATACTGCAGGCCCTGTGTCAAGGCTCTCTGTATACTGCAGGCCCTGTGTCAAGGCTCTCTGTATACTGCAGGCCCTGTGTCAAGGCTCTCTGTATACTGCAGGCCCTGTGTCAAGGCTCTCTGTATACTGCAGTCCCTGTGTCAAGGCTCTCTGTATACTGCAGGCCCTGTGTCAAGGCTCTCTGTATACTGCAGTCCTATCTATAACATTGCATTTTAAGTCTCCTCAGTAGGAGCACATGACTGCTGATGGATAGATAAGGGGCAGGTGACTGGAGGTAGCCCAGTCCTCATTAAAGGGGCAGGAGCACACTAAACACCCAGCACATGGAAGCAAAGGTGCCAGTGCGCTTCCTGACCACAATGACATAAATACAACAAACAAAAAGTCACTGCCCCTACCTATGACTGGTCTATACAATAAGTAGCGCCTTATCTATCCATCAGCAGTCATGTGCTCCTACGGAGGAGACTTAAAATGCAATGTTCTACTTGGGACTGCAGTATACAGAGAGCCTTGACGGGGCCTGCAGCTTACACATGCATTTGCAAATGCGTGCAACTTAACCTCTGTTTTTAACGCACACTGTTAGACAGGTGAATTTGGTTGGTTGCTGATTGGATATTCCATGTTTTTGGATGTATATGCGCCCTTTCCAGCGCTCCTCATTGTATAGACCAGTCGTAGGTAGGGACAGTGACTTTTGTTGTATTTATGGATATCTTGTACATGGATAGTTTGGTCCAAGTTGAACAATGCCACCATGTATACACCATACCTGGAAGTAGACAACTTCTTGGTGATTTGCTTGATGTCAGGCTCTCCGCTCATCCAATCAGAACACTTTTTGCACTTATTTATGTAGCACCCTGATGTTTAGGCAGGGTTGCTATTAAATTTAGTTGCCAAGTGATAGTTGCCTTGGCCAATTGTTGGGGGTCAATTGATTTTGCACTGACTCTGGAGTTGCTGCACTTCTCTCTTCTGTCACTAGGTGGCTGGGTATCTGGTGACATTGGATAAGACAACAGCATTGCAAGGACGCAGTGGCGACTAGTGCTCAATTTTTTTTTTTTTTGGTGTGGCACAAACAAACTGAGAAAAAAGAAAAGAGAATGGAGGGTGCACCGACCTAGTGTGATACCGTATAACAAGGTCTTTATTAAAATCAATGTTTATACTCTCAAAGATGAGTTTAAAATCAAGCCTTGAAAGACAGCTCAGCAAATGCCCAACAACACCAGCAGAACACGACAATTGCTTTAGTTAAGTGGTATCTAACTGATGTTAGGGCTGACGCATTTCGGGGGCATACCCCTTTCTTCAGAGCCTCGGTGGTCTGCAGTACTCCCTCGGTGTGGCAGCGGGTAAATGGCGGGCGGTGTCCTCCATGCTCCTCAATGTCTTCTCCCATCCTCTGCTATGATTGGATGCCTTTTGGACAGCGCCTGTCGTTTCAGTCAATCGGATGACGGGTAACAGACCCTAGCACCTGATTGGTTGGCTGAGAGGCGATTCAGTGTTAGGAAGGCGAATGACTACTCTCTTTCCTAACACAGGTGGGTGAACTGTGAGTCCCAAGCATGGCGCTCGCTGTTTACCTTTTTTGACACCTATTGGAGCCTATGAGTCTATGGCTCTAATCTGGTGCTTCAAAAACACCCCCCGCTGCTGTAATTCAGGTGCCCAAAAATGCAATGCATTCTCTGTATGGTGTAAAACTTGTGTAAAAATATATTTTCTACACTTCTGTGTAGAGTGGGTTATGAGGCAATGTTTGGTGTAATGCAAGGTAGATTATTATGGTACTTTCTTCAGCTACTCTCTGTAGTCCTCGGTAATAAGGTGGTTGGCCCCTTTAGTGGCGACAGCTTCCCCTCGACCTCCGACCACAACAGGTTCTCTGGCCGGCAGAACCATGACTTCCGATTGTACTGCAAGGTGCAGTCCCAACCCTGCGCTGCTCTCTTGTTTCTGGAGAGGGCCTCAGCAGCCAGATGTCCCCGGGTAGGCCTCAGGCTCAGGCCTAGCAGCACAGCACATGTCCACCCAGACAACTGTCCATGTGGCACAGAACCCTGATCACCTGACTCTACCCAAATATAAAGGCTCTCCCAGCAGGTCAAGGGAGTCAAGAAAACCCATTGGCTGAGCCCCATTCATTCTTAATCTGTCCTTGCAACGCCCTTGCCTTACCTAATGTTGCCAGGTACCCGGCCACCTAACGACAGAAGAGAAGTCCAGCAATTCCAGAATTGGAGCGAAATCAATTGGCCAAGGCAACTATCACTTAGCAGATAGATTTAATAGTCACCCTGCCCAAATCTCAGGGTGCTACAATCAGGTAATCTAGGCTTATCTTCTCCCTTCTCCAGCTCTGGGATGTTCAGCAGCAGAAGTGTCTGCGTAATATGGCCGGCCATTCATCACGTGTCGGTGCTTTGAGCTGGAACAACCATAACCATATCCTTTCCAGGTGAGTCTGTTCAAAACTAACTTTATTTATAGCCTTGATCGACAACAATTGATTCCAACAATCTGATGGAATGTCATTACTGGAATTTTTTGGTATGAAAATGTAAGGCACTTGTCCCTTAACACATCTGTAGCCTTGGCTGGTCAGTAGCTGGGTGTGTGGATGGGTCCTAAAGCAGATATTGTGCTCCCATGCGGTCTACGTGAAGGCTACCCCCCCCCCCCCTTCTATAAAAAAAAAAAGACATGTACGCAGCCTAAAAACGGTACCATTGCCTACCTTTGTGCTCCCTGTCCTAATTTTTATGGTGCCTGTCTGCTGCCTGTGCCCTTACTCCTATTCCGACATTATGAAAATTCTATCTGGGGTCCACTCACATGTTCTGGATAAAGCACATGTGACTCTTTATCAGTGCCGATGTCCCTTTAACCGATTAAGGACCCCTTCACACCGATGTACGTCGGCAGAGGGGCACTGCTGGGCACAGGCACTCACCTGTACGTTGCCTTTCAGAGCCTTGCTGTGGGGTCCGAAGCTTTGGGGCCCCGATCGTCGCCGGTGTCCCGCGATCGGTCACAGGAGCTGAAGAACGGGGAGAGGAGTGTAAACGCACCTTCCCCGTTCTGTGTGGCAATGACAATGATTGTCTGTTCCCTGCTATAGGGAACGACTATCGGTGACATCAAGCCTACAGCCACGCCCCCCTACAGTAAGAATCCCTCCCTTACAGCACACTTAACTCCTTAGCGCCCCTAGTTAACCCCTTCACTGCCATTGTAATTCTCACAGTAATCAGTGCATTTTTATAGCGCCTTTTGCTGTGAAAATGACAATGGTCCCAAAAATGTGTCAAATGTGTCCGCCATAATTTCACAGTCACAAAAAAAATCGCTGATCGCCACCATTACTAGTAGAAAAATATATTGATAAAAATGCCATGAAACTAGGGTTGTCCCGATACCACTTTTTTAGGACCGAGTACAAGTACCGATACTTTTTTTCATGTGCTTGCCGATACCGAATACCGATACTTTTTTTTAAATGTCATGTGACAGTTTTCAAACCACAATACAGACTAAGGATATTTTCTTTGTTGATAAATACAAAAAAAGTATTCTATTTAGGTATCGGGAGCATTTGCGTGAGTACAAGTACTCCCGCAAATACTCGGTATCGGTACCGATACTAGTATCGGTATCTGGACAACCCTACATGAAACTATCCCCTTTAACGTATCGGCCTAAACTGAGAAAAATGTTTTTTTTTCTTCTTTTTTTGGGGGGGGGGGGGGGGGGGGGGGGGGATATTTGTTATAGCAAAAAGTTAAAAAATATCGTTTTTTTTTTTTTCTAAATTGTCACTATATTTTTATTGTATAAAAGGGTAAACTGCGCTTAGAATAATAAAGTTGGGACTGCAGCCCCCCCTAAATACAGTGCAGAAAATAAGTATTTGAACACCCTGCTATTTTGCAAGTTCTCCCACTTGGAAATCATGGAGGGGTCTGAAATTGTTATCGTAGGTGCATGTCCACTGTGAGAGACATAATCAAAAAAAAAAATCCAGAAATCACAATGTATGATTTTTTTAACTATTTATTTGTATGATACAGCTGCAAAGAAGTATTTGAACACCTGTCTATCAGCTAGAATTCTGACCCTCAAAGACCTGTTAGTCTGCCTTTAAAATGTCCACCTCCACTCCATTTATTATCCTAAATTAGATGCACCTGTTTGAGGTCATTAGCTGCATAAAGACACCTGTCCACCCCATACAATCAGTAAGAATCCAACTACTAACATGGCCAAGACCAAAGAGCTGTCCAAAGACACTAGAGACAAAATTGTACACCTCCACAAGGCTGGAAAGGGCTACGGGGAAATTGCCAAGCAGCTTGGTGAAAAAAGGTCCACTGTTGGAGCAATCATTAGAAAATGGAAGAAGCTAAACATGACTGTCAATCTCCCTCGGACTGGGGCTCCATGCAAAATCTCACCTCGTGGGGTCTCAATGATCCTAAGAAAGGTGAGAAATCAGCCCAGGACTACACGGGAGGAGCTGGTCAATGACCTGAAAAGAGCTGGGACCACCGTTTCCAAGGTTACTGTTGGTAATACACTAAGACGTCATGGTTTGAAATCATGCATGGCACGGAAGGTTCCCCTGCTTAAACCAGCACATGTCAAGGCCCGTCTTAAGTTTCCCAATGACCATTTGGATGATCCAGAGGAGTCATGGGAGAAAGTCATGTGGTCAGATGAGACCAAAATAGAACTTTTTGGTCATAATTCCACTAACCGTGTTTGGAGGAAGAAGAATGATGAGTACCATCCCAAGAACACCATCCCTACTGTGAAGCATGGGGGTGGTAGCATCATGCTTTGAGGGTGTTTTTCTGCACATGGGAGAGGGCGACTGCACTGTATTAAGGAGAGGATGACCGGGGCCATGTATTGCGAGATTTTGGGCAACAACCTCCTTCCCTCAGTTAGAGCTTTGAAGATGGGTCGAGGCTGGGTCTTCCAACATGACAATGACCCGAAGCACACAGCCAGGATAACCAAGGAGTGGCTCTGTAAGAAGCATATCGAGGTTCTGGCGTGGCCTAGCCAGTCTCCAGACCTAAACCCAATAGAGAATCTTTGGAGGGAGCTCAAACTCTGTGTTTCTCAGTGACAGCCCAGAAACCTGACTGATCTAGAGAAGATCTGTGTGGAGGAGTGGGCCAAAATCCCTCCTCCAGTGTGTGCAAACCTGGTGAAAAACTACAAGAAACGTTTGACCTCTGTAATTGCAAACAAAGGCGACTGTACCAAATATTAACATTGATTTTCTCAGGTGTTCAAAT
>CM056055.1:223785337-223840337 GCA_029574335.1 Rana kukunoris | reverse complement strand
TCTTTTGCAGACTCCATCAGCTTTTCTTCCAGAATGGTCCTGTATTTGGCTCCATCCATCTTCCTATCAATTTTAACCATCTTCCATGTTCCTGCTGAAGAAAAGCAGGCCCAAACCATGATGCTGCCACCACCATGTTTCACAGTGGGGATGGTGTGTTCAGGGTGATGATCTGTGTTGCTTTTACGCCAAACATAACGTTTTGCATTGTTGCCAAAAAGTTTGATTTTGGTTTCATCTGACCAGAGCACCTTCTTCCACATGTTTGGTGTGTCTCCCAGGTGGCTTGTGGCAAACTTTAAACTACACTTTTTATGGATATCTTTAAGAAATGTCTTTCTTCTTGCCACTCTTCCATAAAGGGCAGATTTGTGCAGTATACAGGGACTGATTGTTGTCCTATGGACAGAGTCTCCCACCTCAGCTGTAGATCTCTGCAGTTCATCCAGAGTGATCATGGGCCTCTTGGCTGCATCTCTGATCACTCTTCTCCTTGTATGAGCTGAAAGTTTAGAGGGACGGCCGGGTCTTCGTAGGGTTTGCAGTGGTCTGATACTCCCATTTCAATATTATCGCTTGCACAGTGCTCCTTGGGATGTTTAAAGCTTGGGAAATCTTTTTGTATCCAAATCCGGCTTTAAACTTCTCCACAACAGTATCTCGGACCTGCCTGGTGTGCTTGTTCTTCATGATGCTCTCTGCGCTTTAAACGTACCTCTGAGACTATCACAGTGCAGGTGCATTTATACGGAGACTTGATTACACACAGGTGGATTCTATTTATCATCATTAGTCATTTAGGTCAACATTGGATCATTCAGAGATCCTCACTGAACTGGAGAGAGTTTGCTGCACTGAAAATAAAGGGGCTGAATAATTTTGCACACCCAATTTTTCAGTTTTTTTAGTTGTTCACAAAGTTTGAAATATCCAATAAATTTCGTTCCACTTCATGATTGTGTCCCACTAGTTAATTCTGGTGGTATTTGATCACCTGCGATTTTTTTTTTTTTTTTTTTTTTGTCCTTCCCTGGTGGTCCAGTGTGGCGATCCAAGGGGGGGGGGGCTCTTCCTGTTTACAACGTGATCAGCCGAGATCGGAGACTGACACCCCGCATCACCGATTGCCGCACTGCGCGCCGGCATGAAATCCTGCAGGACGTCCAGTCAGGATTTCAGAACCACTTTTTTTTTTTTTTTTTTTTTTTTTTACCCTCCCCATCCTTGCGAAAAAGGGAATACCCTTTAATGGTTGCCAGCCAATTATGAGAACCAGGTCTCTGAAATTACCACAAAATCCAAATTCTCCTCATACAACAGTATCTCTAGTTCATCCATCTTGTCCCCCAGGCTCCTGGCATTGGTGAACATGCCACATCAGACTGGTCGCATACTATCCTCTTACTGGGTCTTTTCCGAGATCGCAACTAGGACTTGCTACTATACTTACCTTGGGTTTATGTACTTTGGTCAACCTACCACTAATGCCCCCACTACTACCATCTGGAATATGTTCCGCACTGACTATTTCTAACTCTGGACCCCCCCTCCCATTTGCCTTGTTTAAAAACCCCTGGCCATTTTCATTCCCAGCTGATCTGCACCCTCCTCATTTTAGGTCCCTTCTATAGTACTGGTTATCGACTGAGAAGTTGGCCCAGTCGTCCAGGATCCCAAACCCCTCCTTACTACACCAGCTCCTCATCCACTTGTTTACTTCCCTAATCTCGCTCTGCCTTTCTTATGTGACTCGAGGTACCGGTAGTATTCCTGAGAATACTACCTTGGAGGTCCTTTTCCTCACTTTAGCTCCAGAGCCCCTAAAATCATTCTTTAGGACACTCCATCCGCCTCTGACTTTGTCATTGGTGCCAACGTGCACCATGACAGCTGGGTCTTCCCCAGCCCTTCCCAGTAATCTGTCCACCAGATCCGTGATGTGCCGAACCCGAGGGATTGGTAGACAACATACAGTTCGGCACTTCAGGTCTTTGTTACAGATTGCCCTCTCTGTCCTAAGAATTGAGTCCCCCATACCACCAGAATCTTTCTTTTTCCCTTTGCCCCCCCCCCCCCTCACTGGAGGAGGTATTCCCCCCCCCCCCCCCCCCCCCCCCCCCCCCCCCTGCAGCTAGAAAAGTCCCTCGGCTCCAGCAGTGCTGGTTCCTGACTGGTTTCACCAATGTCGCGCAATGGAGCATACTTATTGGGATGTTCCAGCCCTGGATTGGCCTCCCAGTTTCTCCTACTGCGACAATCGGGTGCTGCATGGAGAGACAAGACATACAGGGGATCTAGTAGGGGGTATTTAGTAGGGGGCATTTTACTTTATTTATTTTTTACATACTGTCACCAGTGCAGTACAGCATCATCATAACTGCGGTGTGTTTTTTTTTTTTTTTGGTGTGTGTTTTTGGGAAATGAAAATCACTTTGTGTTAACTATTGTGGTTAGTCAGTCATCACAACACCTCTGTACCATGTTAACTGTGGCCAATCACAATGCTCACCACAATAATACACATGAATCAAAGACTTTCATTGTGTACAACTGACATGTGATTGGCAACAGTGATCACCTAGTATCAGTAGTGGGCCGATAGTGATCTGTCATCGGCCGTATTCGGTGAACACATCGGGTGACAGATCGCGGCCAGTGGCCTGATTCTGGGAGGACGTCATCGCTCCTAAACCATTTTATTAAAGCAGAGTGAGCCGCATTGTAGGGAGGATACTAATACTCTCATGTTCTTTCTTTTTCAGGCTGTGGCCTGGTGCCCATGGCAGTCCAATGTGCTGGCAACCGGTGGGGGAACAAGTGACGGGCACATCAGAATCTGGAATGTGTGCTATGGAACATGCTTAAACTCCATGGACACCCACTCCCCGGTAAGTGACTGCAGCTGGTTTGTCTTCTGTGTCTTGACATGGCTTTGTTTTTGTTGAAGCTCAAATCTCTCTCTCTAGGTCTCCTCTATATTGTGGTCAACTTATTTCAAAGAACTCATCTCTGGCCATGGTTTACCACAGAACCAGCTTGTCATCTGGAAGTATCCCTCAATGGCCCGGGTTACAGAGCTGAAAGGTAAGAGGGGTGCAATACCCAGAAATACATGTATAATAGAACATGGAGGTTCCTTCACCGGGCTGGAGACTTTATCTTCACTCTTCTGTCCAAAAAGGAAGGGAATTCCCCTTGTTTTTAGTCCTGGAAGCACTCATCCAGACTCTGTTCAGCAGGAGATGGGGGGGGGGGGGGGGGCAAGAGTCTCTCGTACAGCTCTGCATACTGTGTGTGGGGAGGGGAGCATAGCTACAGGGGTCGTAATTGCGACCTGGCCCCATGCTCCAGAGGACCCGTGAAACACCCCCCCCCCCCCGTACTCCTGGATAGGTATGGCAGCCTACAAAGGAACCGATCCCATCCATCTTCTTCCTGCAACTGCTAGATGCCTAATTTTTTTTCCCCCTCCTCTCCTTTTGGCAGGCATTCAGCGGCTGCAGGAGGAACATGGAGGGGATCGGTTTCTCTATAGGCTGCCGCCCATCCTATCCACTGCTGCTTCTTTTAGAAGCAGCTCAACCAGTGTCTTCAATCTATCGTCTGTATTGATATTTCTATCCCATTGCCTTGTCTTTGAGTCGGGACATTGCTGGGGATCTCTGGGAATTTGGGGATGGGACATGATTGTCTCACTTTTGGGTTACAATTTGGCAATTGGAATGCATGCACAGTAGACATTTGCACTCCCGAAAAAAAAAATTGGGAAATTCTGTAAATTTGGAAAATTCAAAAATCCAAATTTGTTTTTAATTTCCGAATTCTACATTTTCGAACTTTGCGATTTTTTCTAATCTCAGATTTTGGAATTTAACATTTCCGAAAAAATGGAATTTTGGAATATTTAAATTTCAACAATTTGAAATTCCAAAATCCGAGATTAGAAATTCAGAAATTTGAAAATGGGGGAAAATGAGGACTTTTGAATTTTCCGAATTGTGAAAAAAAGAATTGCACATGTCTAATGCTAAGTACCAACCCTCCCTCTCTCCATCCGTGTATTGTTATACAAAGTTCAGATAAGCCTTGTGTGGTCCTTTCCAGGTCACCGCGCACGGGTCCTCAATCTCACGATGAGTCCAGACGGTTGCACCGTGGCCTCCGCCGCAGCAGATGAGACCTTGCGAACGTGGAAGTGCTTCAAGGGGAAGCCTGTCACAAAAAAGGTCAGGGGCAGAAAAAGCATCTTCCATCAGAGCATCCGATGAGAGCCGACCGCCCCTTGTTTGTTTGTAATCCCTTCACATGTAAATATTTATATAGATTTTCTCGTGAAAAAAATATTTTATATAGATAAACTTTTCTCTTATTGAACTGTAAATGCGTTTGTAATAAAATTTATATACCATATTGTCAAAAGTTGTGGGATTCTTGCCCACTGAAGCACTCTTATGGGGCGTAGGTAAATGATGTGGGAATAAATACAGTATATTACCAAAAGTTTTGGGACACCTGCCTTTACACGCACATAAACTTTAATGGCATCCCAGTCCGTAGGGTTCAATATTGAGTTGGCCCCGCCCTTTGCAGCTATAACAGCTTCAACTCTTCTGGGAAGGCCATCCGCAAGATTTAGGAGGGTGTCTATGGGAATGTTTGACTCTTCTTCCAGAAGAGCATTTGTGAGGTCAGGCACTGATGGTGGATGAGAAGACCTGGCTCGCAGTCTCCACTCTAATTCATCCCAAAGGTGTTCTATCGGGTTAAAGTCAGAATTCTGGGCTGGCCAGCCAAGTTCCTCCACCCCAAAACTCACTCATCCATGTCTATATAAGCTGACAAAGTTGGTTAAAAATGTCTTGGTAAGCTGACACCTTAAGGGCCAAACCCAACCCCTGAAAAGACAACCCCACACCATAATCCCCCCCCCCCCATTCCACCAAATGATTTGGACCAGTGCACAAAGCAAGGTCCATAAAGACTTGGACATTCAAACATCAAGACAAACATTCCTCAAAGCTTGGCACACCTATTTTTGGGCAGTTTCTCCCATTCTTCTTTGCAGGATCTCTCAAGCTCCATCGGGTTCAATGGGGAGTGTCGGTGCACAGCCATTTTCAGATCTCTACAGGGATATTTAAT
This sequence comes from Rana kukunoris, assembly GCA_029574335.1. Lineage (NCBI taxonomy): Eukaryota > Metazoa > Chordata > Amphibia > Anura > Ranidae > Rana > Rana kukunoris. The sequence continues at coordinate 223,835,195 of CM056055.1, read as the reverse complement.
TGGGTTGAAGTCTGGGCTACTCAAGGACATTCAGAGTTGTCCCATATCACTCCTCATCTTGGCTTGGGGTAATTTTTCTGATGGAAGATGAGCCTTTGCCCCAGTCTTGAGGTCCAGAGTCCTCTGGAGCAGATTTTCATCAAGGATGTACATTGCTGCATTCATCTCTCACTCCTGACTAGTCTCCCAGTTCCTGCTGCTAAAAAAAAAAAAAAAGCATCCCCACGGAATGATGCTGCCACCACCATGCTTCACAGTGGGGATGGTGTTGTCCAGGTGATAGGCGGTGCCTGGTTTACACCAGACATGACTTTTGCCATTCAGACCAATTTTTGTTTCATCTGACCAGAGAATTTTGTTTTGTCATGGTCTATGTCCTTCAGGTGCCTTTTTGCAAATTCCAGGAGGGCTGTCACGTGCCTTTTTACTGAGGCCCCCCCTCAGTAAAAAGGCATACAGGCCTGATTGGTGGAGTCCTGCAGAGATGGTGGTTGTTCTGGAAGGTTCTTTTCTCTCCACAGAGAAACACTGGCGCTCTGTCAGAGTGACCATTTGGTTCTTGGTCACCTCCCTGACTAAGGCCCTTCTCCCCTGATCTGTTTGGGCGGGCGGCCCGCTCTAGGAAGGGTCCTGGTGGTTCCAAACTGCTTCCATCTACAGATAACAGAGGCCACTGTGCTCATTGGGACCTTTAATGCTGCAGAAATGTTTCTATACCCTTCCCCCGATCTGTGCCTCCATACAATCCTGTCTCCGAGGTCTACAGACAATTTCTTGGGCTTCATGGCTTGGTTTGTGCTCTGACATGCACGGTTACCTGTAGGACCTTTTATATAGACAGGTGTGTGTGTGTGTGGTGCCTTTCCAAATCATGTCAAATCAACTGAATTTACCACAGATGGACTCCAATCAAGTTGTAGGAACATCTGAAGGATGATCAGTGGAAACAGGATGCACCTGAGCTCAATGTTGAGCATTATGGCAAAGGGTGTGAATACTTACGTACATGGGATTGTAAATTTGTAATAAAAGAAAAACTTCTTCACGTTGCCATTATGGGGGATGTACACACATGTGCAATTCATTTAGTTCCGAATTCGTTTAACGAATTCATTAATTCCAAAAATGTTCGAATTTCAGAATTTTGGATTTTCCACATAAAAGCTTAAAAAAAATGAATGAATTTTGACAGTGCATATGGTGTACCCATATGCACTGTCAAAATTCATTCATTTTATTTTAAGCTTTTATGTGGTAAATCCAAAATTCTGAAATTTGAACATTTTTGGAATTAATGAATTCGTTAAACGAATTCGGAGCTAAATGAATTGCACATGTGTGATAGAGTAAATAAAATGATTATTTTATGTTTGTTATTTTTCTCCTAGCCACTCAAATATTGCGTTCCTTTCTTTCATTGTTTTATTTCTTGATATATATAACACAACACAATACTATTATTTTCCTTAAGAGTCATTATAGAGTTAAATCCCGGCCTGGGAAGTAAAACTGAAAACAAAATGTCTTTGTACTCCCTACTCATAATCAACTCCCTCTTTCCTGCCCCTTCCATCGACCAAAGCAAGAGAAGACCATATATGGATTAGAGAATCAGATGTAACCATATGAATGATGATTGCTTATGTCACTCTGTCTATAAAGCTACGATACCAATAAAGGTTCTGACTCTCTTGCTGTTGGGATGGTGGAGGATGTAGACTGAATTTCCATCTTGTCTGCGTGCTTCACTATTATGAAATTTGGCTCAGAGGCAGAATGGGTTATGCCCTGGAGTGGTGCCAGGGAGTATCTATATCACATGTGTAGGGGATATTTTTTTTTTTTGAATTTTGAGCAAAATAATGAATTGAATCAATTTTTGGAATAAGGTTGTAACATAAAATGTGAAGCGCTGTGAATACTTTTCTGGATGCAATGTAATTGTGATCTGGGGCTGCTGTACATCCGCTATCCTTCAGATGATTCAGCTAATGATGATTTTCAAGTTATCGATTAGTTTTGTAGGCTCGCTTAACAGTTGTACAACTTGTCATACAACTATGGACAAAGGTGGCGTCCGTGTATTTCAATGGATGGCATGCAAATCTATGCGACTTTAAAGCTGAATTCCCCCTTTCTTTTCACTGGAACTGAATGGAATGATCAGTCCTCAGCATAGATCATCAAGAAAAACACAAAAGCGGCGCCTTCTAAGCCTAGCAGTAGTAAAATTTAATTGATGTGTTCAAACAATAAAAAAGACCTACTCACAAAGCAGGTGAATGATCAGGCATGTGAACAATAACGATTTTCTTCCGCAGGTAGTGAGTGTCCATCTCGCTGGGTGTCGAATTGCTGGTTACTGCTGACGGCACGGGCGATGTATAACAAGATCCCCTGGAACCAAAAGACAGGGAACCTGTTTCCCAGTGTAGCAGCGCGAGTGTTGTCACTTCCTATGCGCAGGCGGATGCGCGCGTTCGGGACATTCGTGTCCCTTCCTCAGGCAATGAAGAGTCCATTTTACTATAGGGCAATATAACCACTCGTCGGCCAGCCCATGTTATTCCTATTGGATAATATATTGTGATGCAAACCTGTTATAGACGCCCACCATTTGAGGTCAGGCGAACAATGTATACTAGATGTAAGCAAAATTTAACAATAGAAAAACTATATATGTAAACAAAAAACTGGGGTATACAGTATATATATATATGGGGACACAGTGTACATAATATATACAGGTTAACAAAAATAAGAATACATATGATTAGGCAATAGAACTCAACCTAATGTCCACACGGAGCCTCCTGGGGGCGTGTCTATCAAACATATATATATATAGGAGAACAATACCAGACCAAATGCGGAGTACACTAGAAGAATACTAGTATGTCCGCGTTTCTGGGGGGGGGGGGGGGGCGGGGTTTATAAAAGATTATATACATAAAGAAAATTTTTATATATAAAAAATCTTTTAAAAAGTTAAAATAGTATAGAAATATATTAATATTTAGAGGGGAAGGGTATTAAAAACTGTACTAATATGAACTATTCATAATCTAATATCTTCACTTATGAATTCTTATCTGTAGATAAAAAGTATTATACGTATACATATACATCGGTGTATATATTAAGGCAGTTTTCGTTATAAGAGATAGCAAACCAAGGTAAGAATTATAATTTCCATCAATATCATAATAAAATGTTGATTTCTATCCCCTCATTGAGGCCGCTGGGCGAGAGGCTATCTAAAATAAATATCCAATAATTCTCCCTCTCGCACAAGCGTTTGTAGCGTTCTGCTGTAGGGAGAGATTTAGGGATGGCCTCTAGAACCCATATACGGAGTCCTTCTGTGGACTGGTCATGGTGTTCCATAAAGTGGCGAGCAACACTGTACTTACCTAGGCCTTGTTCTATAGTGTTTCTGTGTTCGCCGAACCTTTTGCGGAGAGCACGAATGGTGCGTCCTACGTAAAGAAGTCCACAGGGGCAAGAGAGGCAATATACAACATAGTCAGATCCACAGTTGAAAAAATCAGGTATTATATATTGCTTGCCTTTATGGGTAAAATCTTTCTGTCTATGTGTGACAAACTTACATGTAAGGCACCTTGGTTTTTTACACTGGTACATCCCTTTTATTTGAAAAAACTTTAGAGAGGCACTAGGTTGGGGCCTGTTAGTTTTGGTATTACTAGGTGCTATCAGGTTTTTGATGTTCTTAGCTCGTCTGTAATTAACCAGAGGACGGTCGGTAATGGTGGATTTTAAGTGGGGATCCTCCATGAGGATGGGCCAATGTTTTCGCAATATCTGCTCCATCTTGCGAAACTGATTATGGTATTGGGTAATGAACCTAGTGGGTTGGGGGAAATTGGATTTTTCAACAGAAACCTTATCTATATCGGTATAGAGATATTTTTGAAAAGCGTCCTCAACTAGTTGTTTGGGATAACCTTTTTCTACAAACTTATTTTTCAAGAGGTGTCCATGTTTAATATAATCGTCGGGGCGCGTACAGTTATGCTTAAGACGACAGAACTGGCTCCTGGGGATGTTATTCACCCAACTAGGGTGATGGCAACTATTGTAGTGTATGTAAGAGTTTCCAGCGGTTGGTTTAATGTAGTTTTGGGAATGGATGGTGTTGTCGTTGTGGGATAATTCTAGGTCCAAAAAGACTAGAGTGTGTTCGTCAGTCACATGTGTAAAAGATAGACCCATGTTGTTACAGTTGCAATGCTCCACAAACAATGGGATGGAACTTGCAGGGCCATCCCAGATGATGATAATATCATCTATATATCTTCCGAAGAAGATAAGATGTTCGGCAAATGGATTGTTGGACCAGATGTTATATTTCCCCCAATAACCCATGGTGAGGTTGGCATAACTGGGGGCAAAATTGGCCCCCATAGCTGTCCCATTTATTTGTATGTAGTGGTCTCCATCTAGTATACATTGTTCGCCTGACCTCAAATGGTGGGCGTCTATAACAGGTTTGCATCACAATATATTATCCAATAGGAATAACATGGGCTGGCCGACGAGTGGTTATATTGCCCTATAGTAAAATGGACTCTTCATTGCCTGAGGAAGGGACACGAATTGACAACACTCGCGCTGCTACACTGGGAAACAGGTTCCCTGTCTTTTGGTTCCAGGGGATCTTGTTATACATCGCCCGTGCCGTCAGCAGTAACCAGCAATTCGACACCCAGCGAGATGGACACTCACTACCTGCGGAAGAAAATCGTTATTGTTCACATGCCTGATCATTCACCTGCTTTGTGAGTAGGTCTTTTTTATTGTTTGAACACATCAATTAAATTTTACTACTGCTACGCTTAGAAGGCGCCGCTTTTGTGTTTTTCTTGTCGTTCACAGATTGCTTCATCTGTCAGCTGGCTGCCATCAAGTGTTAGTGTGGTCTTAGGCTATTATGCTTATAGACGTTTTCTTATATATGGACTCCAATATATTAATGTATACCATTTTCTCACTACTGAATTGCCTGTCTTAGACTCATATCTGTGTATAGGCTGGACTCTGGGAGTGCGCTCAATTCTCTGTTTTTTTCGCTCAGCATAGATCATACCCCTGTAGCATATTGCTCTGTTGTCTGCAGTCCCCCCTGATATTCTAGGTTTAGTTGTGTGTGGCTTTGTGACACTCTGTATAATCTGATGTAGACCGAGACCCTTCCACAGCTACTTCCTGCAGCAGCCAGAGTCTGTAACACCCACCTCTGAGGTCTTTCAGACTCTGCAAAATGATGCAACTTTCTTCACAGCTCTGATGGTGGGTGGGATTGAAGCCATTTAGTGCCAGCAGGTCACACCTACAGATGGCGCCAAACCTCCTAAGTCCACCTCACAGCATTATTCAAGAGGGCAAACCTTTCATATATACTCAGCCTGTTCTAATAGCTCGCTGGGCAGGAATAAAAAATTCAGTCCTGTCCAGCTAAAGCCACTATTATACTTTCATGCCACCCCCTCCATTAACCACTTAAGATCCACGCTACAGCCACAGCGCAGACCTGAATTCCCAGGAGGAAGTCAATAGACATCTTACCCTTTGCAGGAGACACGCGCTGAGACTCCGGTGGTCACAGATCAAAGTAAGGGGGTCGATCCCGGACCCTTATAAGTGATCAGCTGTCAGCCGATGACATGATGTAAACAAAAGCTTGGCAACGCTGACAGTGCAAGGGGGGGGGGGGGGAAAGCCAATCACGGGCTTATATACAAGGGACATCGGTCCCGAAAAGAATGTGGCAATTCTGCCTCATCTGTGAAATCCATGCCACCTGCCAGTGCCCATGAGTGCTACCCACCAGTGGTGCCAATAAGTACCCACCTACCAGTGCCCATCACTGCCACCTATCAATGCAACCTATTAGTGCCACTTTCTCAGCAGAGAAAAATTACCAGTTTGCAAAATTTTATAACAAAATACAATATATTTTTTAATTCAGACTTTGTTTGTGGGGAAAGATAAAAAAAATGCCATGTGGTTACAGTGTTGTATGACCACGCAATTGTCATTCAAAGTGCTGAAAACTTGCCCCGGGGGGGGGGGGGTTTCAAGTGCCCAGTAAGCAAATGGTTAAATAAACAGGTGCCACACAGTATGCATTTTATTACTTTTTTATTCCAGATTTCTACCTTTCAGAGAATCTCCCGGTGCTCACACGGCTGAACTCTTGCTGACGTCAGCCAAGGAGTCACGTGAGCGCCAGAAGATGTTCTGGAATAAGGTAGAATGACTGTGTGGCACACATCCTTATTTAACAAAGGGCATGATTGTACGATGGTTTTATAGCAACAGAACGGAAACTGTCACAAGCAGACAGTGTTGCACTTTAAATGTTGTGTAACAGTCATATTCACAATGGGGGGGGGGGGGGGAACACTTTACAACCCCTTTAACCCTGCACTCCATTGTAATACTTATTTTTCAGAGTTTTTTTCTTTAATAAAAGTATATAGCGCAATATATTCCTGTTCATTAAAAAAAAAAATGCCTCTGTGCCGACATAAACAATGTATGAAAAATCTACACATTTAAAAACTTGAGTTAAATCGTTCACTAAACATTTAGGAAGAAAAAATAAAAATCTTTACAACCCCTTCAGAGAGAAGCCCAGCTCATTTGGCTGTACTCCTACGGTTCACAGAAGTAGTTTGGCACTCCTGTGACCCGTTTTTCAGCAGGCAGTGGGCTGAACTCCACTCTTTTCTGAGAGCACAGAAGCCAGTCCAGGCTTGGGCTTCATAACCATGAAGATGGGATCCACCAGATCCCTGGACAGACACCCAGCTCAGCCTCTCTGTGACCCACCAAGAAGCTACCCCCCTCCACAGCCCAGTTCACAAGAGGGGGGGGGGGGGTGGTGCAGAGTAGAAAGCTGCTGACTAGCAATCACCAGCTCTCCACTGGGGGGGACTGCCAGAACTGAGCGATCAGTGACGTTTGATCACTTAGTTCTCTGTGCAGAGGTGCTGGAGGACAGATGCTGCATCCACCTAGACAAAGTATAAATCTGCCATAAACATACTTCAATGTCAACTTTACTAGGGGTGGGGTTACTTTTAATGGGATGAGTGCTCTATTGTCAGCACAGATAGACATTAAAATACCAGATTGAATCAATTTGGTGACCTTCACCAGAAATGAAAACCCAAAAGGAGAGCATTACTGGTATCAGAAGATATAAAAAATTGCCCCGGTCTGTATGGACATTGCAGGTTGGCAGTAGTGGCAACCTCAACACAAACAGTAGGTACCTGGTAGGATGATAATGTGTACCGGATTGCCTGGGCATCTTCATTCCAGGATAATAGTGTCCCGGAATGAAAATGACACAGCCACCCCCTGGGGCCAATCTGATGCCCCCCAAAAAAAGTCTGCCACATCACTGCTTTACTCACTGACAGTACTTGTCCTGGCCAGGAATGCCTGGAGGAGCACAATCCCCGCCCCCTGCTTGCGATTGGAGAAATCATAAATCCCGCCTTGTGTCCAATCACTGTGCTGTGTTACAGCACAAGCGATTTTTTTTTTAGGAAGGGAGGGTGTCCCTGAATGGCAGTTTGGAAATGTGGTCACCCTAGTACCTGGTCCAGTATCCAGCTCATGAAAAGCAAAATCTCAAAAGGCAACATTGGCAAGTCTGCCACTGCAAAGATCAATCCACCAACCGACCTTCCAGTCTCTAGCTCAGGGATATGCAATTAGCGGACCTCCAGCTGTTGCAAAACTACAAGTCCCATCATGCTATGCTTAAAGGGGTTGTAAAGGAAAACTCTTAAAGAAGAGGTTCACCCTAAATATTCTCTCCCATGTGATCCAGCATACTGGAGTCAGTATGCTGTTTTTTTTTTTAAATCCCCCCACTTACTGTGAATCTGTAATTTTAATTTCTTCCCCCCCGTGGTGGATGACGCGTCACAGCTTCTGAAAATACCCAATTTAGGACTCTGGTATATGCGGCACCTGCGCACAGACCTAGGAGCTGACTGCGCAGGCGCCTTATTTCTGAATCCTATGGCTAATAAACCGAAATGGGACTCTGAGAAATATGGCACCTGCGCAGTCAGCTCCTAGGTCTGTGCGCAGGCGCCGCATATACCAGAGTCCTAAATCGGGTATTTTCGGAAGCTTTGACAAGCTGTATAGGCGCCAGCCACCGCGGGGGAAAGAAATAAAGATTTCACAGTAAGTGGGGGGGGGGGGGGGGGGGGATATATAAAAAAAAAATATGGCGCTGGATCACATGGGAGAGGGTATATTTTAGGGTGAACCTCCGCTTTAAATAGCTTCCTTTACCTTAGCGCAGTCCTCCTTCACTTACCGCATCCTTCTATTTTGCTTTTAAATGTCCTTATTTCTTCTGAGAAATCCTCACTTCCTGTTCTTCTGTCTGTAACTACACACAGTAATGCGAGGCATTCTCCCTGGTGTGGAGTGTCGTGCTCGACCCCTCCCTTGGACTACATGAGATTCAGGACCCTCTACGTTGTAGATAGAGAAAGGAGTTGTGCGTTAGTGGGCGTCTTGCCTCTTCTGTAGTCCAAGGGAGGGGGCGACCACGACACTCCACACCAGGGAGAATGCCTCGCATTACTGTGTGGAGTTACAGACAGAACAGGAAGTGAGGATTTCTCAGAAGAAATAAAAAAAACATTCAAAAAGCAAAATGAAAGGATGAGGGGAAAGTGAAGGACTATTTAGGGAAAACATTTTTTTACCTTTACAACCCCTTTAATGGGGACTTGTAGTTCCGCAACAGCTGGCGGTCTGCCAATTGCATATGCCTGCTCTAGCTTCTTTTTAGACATACATATTCTGCAGCAATGATCATACCAATTTTCTTTGTCACAACTTTTATTAAACAGTTTAGTAAAAACCAGTTTACACGAATATAACAATTTCCGCCATTATGTGCATTGCGCTCACCTCAGACACCATTGAGCACCTTTTGCCCCTTTAATTTGCATGCAACTTCTCCAGATTCAGAACACCTGTTGAGATGCCAGTAATCCAGAGCGCTCCCAACTTCCTTCCAATATCGCACCAAAATCTAAAAAGCAGACCTGCCAAGCCCCTTTACCTGCAAGTACAGAACACCTCACCCTTTGTAAGGGGCTGGGGAGAGGTTCTGTAGTCCAACAGGAAAGAATTGGGCAGAGCTTGCTGCCATTTTTAAAGACACATGGCTAATCTTCCCTCCCTGGCTCCAACATTTAGGGGGGTCATTTACTAAAACCGGCATGTGCGAAAATCTGGTGCAGCTCTGCATGGAAACCAATCAGCTTTTAATGCCAAACATTTAATTGAACACGTTGGCCACTGTACACAGCTGCAGTAGATCGCCCCCTAGTGTCTGGAAGAAGTTTTGGCATTCCTCACCAGCTGCAATTGGCTGGGGCCCATTCCAATAATGGAAACTACACTTTGAACCCTGAAAGCCCATGTACACTAGCCTTGCCATTGCTCTTGGCCACGGCCAGCATTTAAAAGCCACCAAACACCCTTCCCCCCCCTCCCTTCGTCACTCACATGCATTTTAAGATGGCTTCCTTTCAAGCCTGAAAAGTTTAGAAAGCCAATCAGCTTGGATAACAATAAGATCTGTTAGTCAGAATAAAACCCCTTTAATGCAAAAAGTGCCCCCCCCCACCAGTGTCACAAAATTGGGCAAATTGTTAAAAAGGTTTAATTGAACATTGTTCATACAAATGTGTAGCCAGTTTATAGAAATCCATCAAGTTTCTTACAGCAGTCAATAAAACAAGTGACAGTAAAATAAAAACAAAAAGGGCGATTCTCCAACACATTTACAGGCAATGAGAACATAAAAGTAAAACGAATATTTACATGTGAACGATTAAAAAAAAAACAAGGGCGGCCGGCTCTCATCGGATGCTCTGGTGGATGATGCTTTTGCTGCTGCTCCTGGCCTTCTCCTTTTCCTTCTTTGTGGCGGGATCTACCTCAAAGCACTTCCATAGTCTCAAAGTCTCATCTGCTGCGGCGGAGGCCACGGTGCAACCGTCTGGGCTCATCGCGAGATTGAGGACGCGTGCGCTGTGACCTGGAGGGGACCACACGAGGCTTATTTGAATTGTGAACAATGCAAGGGTGTAGGCAACTGTGCATGTAGTCCGATTGCTGAATCGGAACTCAAATGCCTTAGGCTGGGGGGGGGGGTGAGGGTCCACATGTGTGGCTGCAGGTTTGCACCTGGGGTCTGGTGTCTTTACTGGTTCAGATGCAAATTTTTGCACCTGAACTGGACCCAAACACACATGCAACCTATCTGTAAACTGGACCACGGCCACCCTTAACCTGCTGCATTAAGAGACAGTCATACTTGCCTGTTGTGCAAATTCGATTGGGGGGGGGGGGGGGGGTATTGTAACCCACATCCAGTTTGCATACATGTAACTCAGCCTCATTCCTGTCCCAAGCCCAACTTCCTGGAGATCTAGCAATGTACTGAATCAAAGCATTTAGAGGTCAGCAGCAACAAATTCTGTAGCCGCTTACTCATTAGGGCACTTACCTGTCCAGGAATCCAGCAGTGTCCTCACCTGAACCATAAGGTAGGTACTCAAAAGGGGCCAAATGTGGCACCTGTTTGGTGAGCTCCACTTAAATCTGAATACAGAGGATGGGGTGCAGTGGCTCTGCTTGAGCTGTTAGGACCCTACTCTGTAGTCATAGCATGGGCCCGATTCCATATTGCCTTCTAACAGCTGCTGGCTCTCCTAGGCCTGCCTTCACCCCTCCTTTATTGGATGGAACCAGTATAGTGCACCCTGGGATAGGCACATCATGTGCATCAGGAGGCACCACCATTCTTCTCCTAGGCCAGTAATGGCAAACCTATGGCACATGTGCCAAGCCCTCTGTCGGCACACCAGGGGAATCCCCCAGGCAGTCACTTGCACCGATGGTGTCAACTACCTTCCATCAGTGCCAGTGATGTCAGCAGGAGGGTGGGCAGCCAGTCATCTTGTCCGATGTTTGGCGGGGAGTGCAAAATTCTTGCGCCACATCCCAACTAGTCTGCAGCTTAGTGCCTCCCATGCTCCAGGACAACTTTGGTTCAGCTTATCCCTCTGGTGCAGCCTGTGAAACAGTGGCAAGGCGGTGCTCGGAGAAGATCATCCATAGGGAGAGGTGCAGTGGCTGCTAGATGACCTCCCGGCAGCAGGGATATTAAGGAGCGGCTGGATGGCAGGGATAAATATAATACTGCCTGAGGAGAGCTGGACAATGAGGCAATGGAGAGTAAGGCGGAGGATGGATCCTCCGATCTACATTGTACTGTGTGTGTGTATGGGGTGGGGGGGGGGATGTGAGTAGTGCAGGAAGAGCTGGTGCATTCTGAGCAAATCTGGCACAATTTTAACTTTTTGGTCCCTTAGAGACCAGAGAGATGATCAGTCCCACGCTCTGTACAGAGCCACCGTTACGTTTAATGCCGTGTTGGCACTTATCTTAAAGATAAAAAAGCCAGACCGACATTTGTGGTCTCAGCAGTGACCTTGTGGTACTGGAGGGCTTCATTCTAAGGCAAGGATCATAATGCGCTAGTATGCAATGCATACCGACAAGGCCTTGCAGAGATTCTGTGGATAAAAAAAAAACGCTTTAAGCGCAAAATAGAGTCTTGCCCGGGTGCTTCAGGACTGAAAATTAGGGGATTTTTCCTTTACTTCAGCACTTGTGGGACAGGAAGTGATAGACAACCAAAGTTCTAGCGTCCCCCAGAGTATACTTCCATTTGCAGCTCTTACCTTTCAGCTCTGAAACCCGGGTCATTGTTGGATACTTCCAGATGACAAGCTGGTTTTGTGCAAACCCATGGCCGGAGATGAGTTCTTTGTACATTGTGGACCACAGTATAGAGCAGACCTAGAGGAGGAGATTTGAGCTTTTAGCAAGACCAAGCCATGTCAGAAGAGACCGAACACAAACCAGCTGCAGTCCACTTACCTGGGAGTGGGTGTCCACAGCGTTTAGACATGTTCCAGAGCACACATTCCATATCCTGATATGTCTGTCACTTGTTCCCCCACCGGTTGCCAGCACATTGGACTGCCATGGGCACCAGGCCACAGCCTGAGAAAGGAAACGAGAGCATTAATATCCTCCCTACAATGCAGATCACTCATAATCACATCAAAACCTTTGGCTCTTGCCAGCCAAATCCTGCAATGAGGGAGCAGGGGGTGCGTGCATCTATGAACACATGCAGCCCAGCTTGCAAGAGCCGTTTAAAGGAGTTGTAAAAAATTGAGCTAAAATTAAACATCTGCAAGGTAGACAGAATAGTGTAATGATTCTGTAAAAAACAAATACCTATTAATTCATGCATCTATATCACCTCTGGCATTCTAGTTTGTTCTCTCATTCACTTCCTGGTTTGCGGCGCTCGTTATGTAAGAACTACATTTCCCAGTATGAATTGCGGCATGCCCAGCAATTCACACCTCCTTGAAGTCTAACACGTAGAGAGCGTCCTGCCACACAGATGTAGTTACCAGGAGGGGACGAGCACGTCACTGACCACCGCAGTAAAGCCTCCCTTCACGGTGGTGAGTAACAGACAAGCAGAAAGTAAACAGAGCAGAAATATAGCAACTTCTGAGCAAACACTGAGGAAGTGAAAAGAGGAATAAATGCATGGTTCAGCATTTTGATTTTTTATTAAAAAAAAGTCACTTACCTCCACCGTGCAGTATGTTTTGCACAAAGTGGCCCCGATCCTCGTTTTCTGGGGATCCCACGGTGGCTGTCTCAGCTCCTCCCTGCAAGAGCCAACTCTGAAGTGCTCTCCCAAGGGGGTTAGCTTACAGGAGTGCTCCCGTGTGATACAGTCAGCCGCCATAGCTGGCTGCCGAGTGACTGCCCCCCCAGTGCGCTGCGTCATTGATTTGCTTGACAGCAGCCGGAGCCAATGGCTGGACTGCTATCCAATAAGGAGCCCACAGGAGCTGGGGGAAAGCAGCGTGGGAATCCCACCCATGGAGATTTGGGGCTGAAGACAGCAAGGTGTTTTTTCACCTAGGATGCATTAAGGTGAAAAGACAAAGCTTTACAACTCCTTCAAGTACAAACGCAAAAAAAAAACTCCAAGTGGATTCTAATGCACTGCAGGGGTTAACTGCTCATTAGAGCTGTATTAGACCTAAATACAAGTGTAATATTGTGAAGATTATACTCTGGATAATAGAGCACAGGAGGCACCTTTAGACAGACCAGGCCCATCACACAGGAACAATCCACCATTCTAGCTGCAGGACAGGCTCACCTTAACTGCCCCCTGGTGTTGTGTGAAGGTTTGCACCGGTGCGAACTCTCCAGAATCCCCCTGGACAGAAGGCCAGATGTTGACCAGATTGTCATTTGCCCCGCTGGCCAGGTAGCGGCCATCTGGAGACCATTTCAGGCCGCAAACTTCCTGCGTGTGTCCAGACAGCGTTGCGACGTGATGCTGAGAGACTCGCACATCGTGATGATGGATTTGACCAGTCCGAGAACCGCTGGAATACCAAAGTAGAGCAAGAGTTAGAAGGATGACACATCCAGAACATACAGTTGTACACAATGCAAAATTTAAAGCTGGTTATCTGCTTATCCGTTTTCCTTCTCCCCCAGCAAGTATAACACTTAATTACCTTATTTTAGATAAATTGCACAAAACCTGCAACATGGGTGAATGGATGCATTATGACATCACAATTCCTTGGAGACTTTACATTGTAAATTGAGATTGTAACATCTTTTTAACTCGCACATGTCATACTTACCTCCACTGAGCAGCCATGACATGAACGCTGACTTGGCCCTGGCACCCGTGTGATTGAATTTGATTGACAGGAGCCAATGGCTGAAGTGCTCCCTGGGGGTCCATAGATATGAATGGCGACTTGGCCCTGCCCCTAGGTGCCTGTGTCATTGGAATTGATTTCACTCCAGTCACCCGCCCTTTATCTAGCCATCAGCATGCACTTCCACTGAGACTTTAACATTTTGAGTTAGAACTGCAGTACACAGAGCCTTGAAGGCCCTGCAACTAAACCTGTTTTTAGACGCACACTGTTAAAGCGGAGTTCCACCCAAAAATGGAACTTCCGCTTATCCCACTCCTCACCCCCATACATGCCACATTTGGCATGTAATTTTTTTTTGCTGTCCCACTTCCTGCTTCCGCCGAGGGGCTGGTAAGGCGATTAGGCTTAATCGCCTTATTGCAGCCCCTCCCTGTAAGCGATCTAGGACACTGACAGGTCCTAGACGATCGCCTGTCCAATCAGCGAGCCGCGCGCATGCGCAGTGGGTGCCCGGCCGTGAAGCCGAAGGCTGTCACGGCCGGGTGCCCACAGTAGAAATGAAGACGCCCGACGGGGAGGGGGGAGAGGAGCGGAGCCCCCCGGCACGTCGCTGGAGCAGGTAAGTGATTGTTTATTAAAAGCCAGCAGCTACACTTTTTGTAGCTGCTGACTTTTAACAAAACTTTTGGCTGGAACGCCCCTTTAAACAGATGAATTTTAGCTTGGATATTTTATGTTTACCTGCCCTTTCCAGCCCTCCTTACAGTAGAGACCAGTCATAAAGGGCAGTGACATTTGTTTTTTGAAATGATTGGCAGGAGCCAATGGCCAAACAGTTGGGAACCCATGGCGCGAGGGACAAAGCATCCCTGCTAAGGGAAATGAGACCCAGGCAAGTTAAAAAAAAAAAAAAGCCAAAAGTTCTCACCTTAACGCATAGGATGCATTAAGGCGGAAAAACATGAGGGTTTATAACCCCTTTAAAGTGATAGTAAAGGCTTTTTTATACATAAACACCCAACATACATAGGTATACTTGCCTGCTCTGTTGCAGTGGATTTGCACAAGGCAGCCTGGATCCTCTTCATTCTATACATTAAGTTGAAAACCTTTGCGCTGCTGCAGGACTTGGGAGTGCACCTGCACGAGTGCCCCCATGGAATGTGGCTCCACATGGGGCATTTGAGGAGCAGGGAGTGCCACCCAAGAAGAGGATTGGGCCAAGGAGGTATGACTAACAAAACAAACCTTTACAGTCACTTTAAGTGCCTTATTTTTACCAAACTTCAGAAAGGACATTCCATAAAGAAACTTCTATGTCAAGGCTGTAAATAAAAATGCATTTTGAACAAACTCACCTGGACAGGATATGGTTGTTCCAGGTCAAAGCACCGACTCGTGATGAATGGCTGGCCATATTACGAAGACGCTTCTGCTGCTGAACATCCCAAAGCTGGAGAAGGGAGATAAGAGATGGTTATAATACTCAACTTAGACAAAGAAAGAACAAGGATGCGCCCAATCTAAGTGCAGATTGGGCGCATCCTTGTTCTTTCTTTGTCTACCTATGTACAGAGTATGCTTCTGCTCTTCTGGGATTGCTGCCGTTAAAGTGCCAATTTGGATTTTCTGTGGACTTATGAACTTATCATATATTTTGTTTTGATGAATACTCATTCTGATATCTAGACCACTTGCCAAGGTAGTTCTATTATCCACCTCCCCTTGCGCCATCAGACAATATATTTTTGATAATACTCAAACTTACCTGCAGGACTACAAGTGATAGGACCTCATAGTAAAATTAGGGCCCACCTCTAGTTTCTATTCTTAGTGCAATTCCTCTAGTGAAACAACAATTGCCCTCATAGAAGTTGCAGTTCCAAAGAGGTTTATTTATCCGATTTGCAAAATTACTTGCTTTAGGAGTGGAATTCCAGGTATGGCCATTTACATTGATCCAAACAATACCTGGCCAATGCCATTGTAAATCACTGATACACTACAATGACCTCCACTTGCTTCTGGGTGGCCTCATTTTCAACAAAGGTTGGCCGCTCAGCACAGAGAATGCTTTGCATTTCCTAAACCAATTCAAAAACTGTTCCGATTGGATGAGCTGAGAGACTGATAACAGATCATGTAGTGGGGACACACACACACAATTCTGAAAGGTTTTATTCAAGTCCTGTTACCTTATAGCAGGTGTTTCCAAACTTTCTAAACAAAGGGCCAGTTTAATGTCCTTTGGGCTTCAGGGGGGCCAAAATTTGGCCAATGTGAGTAGAACATGTCCCGACATCAGTGGGAGTAAACATTGTTCCGTTATTGGTTTTAACAGAAGGAATATAGCTCCATCTATGATGCCCCTTTATTGGTCTTGGTAGTAGAAACAGTGCCCCATCAATGGTGTCAGTGGGAGGCATTGTGCCCTATAACTGGTCTTAGTAGGGAGAGCAGTGCCCCATTGATTGTGTAGGAGGAATTGGCCAATGTGAGAAGAACATGTCTCAGCATCAGTGGGAGTAAACATTGTCCCATTATTGGTTTTAACAGAAGCAATGGTGCTCCATCAATAGTGTCAGCGGGAGCAATGATGCCCTATAATTGGTCTTAGTAGGGGAAGCAGTGCCCCATTGATGGGTAAGTGGGAGCAATAGTGCCCCATATTGTCTTAAGATAGCAGTCCCATTAATAGCATTAGTGGGAAGACTAGTGCCCCATCACTGGTCTTAAGAGGAATTTTGCCCCATCGATGTGTCAGTGGGAGGACTGGTACCTCATTGTCAGTTGGCGGAACAGTGTCCCGAGGGCCGGATAGAAGCAAGCATCTGGTCCCTGGGCCACGGCTTTGAGACCACTGCCTTAAAGCATTGATGAGAATTGTAGTTTAACAGCTGGAGGGCCACAGGTTGAGCACCAATGCCTTAAAGCCTGTTATACAGCAGTGCTTTATAACATTTTGCCCCTTTAAACCCTGAAATACCAGGCTACACCCTTCCCCTGTACGCAAACTCCGATATATCAGGGCTGCAGAGCCCTGACACTTGTCAGCGTACATGTCTCCGTTACACACTGCCCTGCTGCCCTCATGCCCCCCCCCATCTGCTTGTACCAGTGCCTATCCGCCTTCAGATGAAACCCACCTGCACTTCAGCATTGCTGGTTCCCACAGCCAGATAGTTTCCCTCTTTGATCCAGGAGACGGATGAAATGTACTCATCTGGGTGCTGTATCTGTAGTAGGAGGACGATGTCTCCACTCATGTAGTTCCAGAGGTAGACCGAGTCATTCAGAGCTACAGCCAGCAGGTTCTGTGAGCTCCAGTCAATCAGATTCAGATCTGAAATGTAGACAAGGATTAGAGGCCTGAAGTATGACACAGGAAATAAGGCGAGGCTTATCCAAGACGGGACTTACAATAATCATTTCTGATCTCAGGAGCGTCAAGGACTCTGTCAGGCATGGATGGGATGTATCGGCTGGGTTTTTTGCTGGATCCAGGGGTTGCTTTTTGGCTGTATAAAACCTTCAAGTTGTTTTGATAGCCTACAAGAAGAAAGTACTGTGAGGACCAGTCGCATTGAGCTAGGCAATCCTACATCCCATGTGTAAGCAGCCATTGGATTAAAGCAAACTCAGCCCCTGATTGCACTGGACATTTTGTGCTCACTAGGGCTGTCCCGATACTTTTCCAGTACTTGCCGATAACCAACATTTGTTAATGTCATGTGACAGTGGCACATATGTCAGCATTTTATTTTTTTACAATTCTTTTTGTTATGTTTTTTTTAGGATGCTTTTTTTTGGGAGAGAGTGGATTTTTTTTATATATTTATTGCAATTTCAGCACTGTAGGGGGTTTGGGTGAGATGTCAGGGGTCTCCCCAGTCCCTTTCTCTGCAGCCTCAGCTAAAATGAATGGAGAGGAGACAGAGGCTCCTCTCCATTCATAAACTGAAGCATCATAATCACAGGTTACTATGCTCAGTTATATGAATGGACAGAGTCAGTGATCACCGATTCTGTTCATTCAGAACAGGTAGGAGCCAGATTTAGTAGCTCCTACCTCCGCTCTCCATCCTGACATGGAGGGGATACAGAGCAGCATACTTGCCATATCTGCTCACCAACTCTGCCCGCTGACCAAGTATTGGGCAAATGCTCTGCATTGATCCTGATATTAGTATCGGGACAACCCTAGTGCTCACCTTGCATTTTATACCCATCCACTGCATCCTCCAGCTGCCAGGGCGAGACTGAAGCTTCCTCCCTGAGATATGCAGGTCATATCCCAGGATGCTTCACTCCCCCCCCCCCCCCCCAGAAGCTGGAGGGCAGGCTTGGTGCATGTCATTAGGGGCTTCTTGAACCAGAGAAGGTGGCACAATGCTGGATTCACTGGGTAGATCAGCAGCACTGTAAAGCCAGGCACAACTTGGTGGGTGAGGGATAAGAGACTGGGAATAGACAGGCAGCCCTACAAAGCCAAACTCACCAGAGACTGGGAATAGACAGGCAGCCCTACAAAGCCAAACTCACCACATGCCTCCAAAGTTGTACATCTTCCCCTCGCATCTGAAGGCCTTTCTTCAGTTCCCTTCCAGAGCCCAGATGTACACTAGTGAAGCCTTCTACCCCTAGGGCAGGAGTGTCAAACCAAATTTCATTGTAGGCCACATCAGCATTATGATTGTTCTCAGAAGGGCCAGCTGTATCTGTAAGATTAGATGTCCAGCGCATCCCCTCCCAATATCAAGAGCTAACCCACCATCAGAAGTTGAGTCCCCCACCCTCCTTTACATCACAGTGCACACCCTTTCCTTATGCTGCTAGAAGCTTGATGCATTGCTTGAAAGCAGAAAGTAGAGGGCTGGAGCTCTTCTGTAGCTACAGGAGAGGTGTGAGGGCCACATGAAATGGCCTGGAGGGCCGGATTTGGCCCACGGGTCTTGTGTTTGACACCTGTGCAGAAACACTGGGGACAAAAGTTTGTCAGGAGTCTACAGACTGAGCACTGTAGTGAATATACATCAGATGGTCTCCGAGTACATGTACAGCCTTTTCCTCTACACACCTTCAGGGGCATTAACGGGTTTGCCTCCAAGCTTTAAGATTTTGGCCTCTTCCATGTCGAAGCCGTTCAGGTTGTTAGCCCAAGCCTTCTGCTGCTCCTGTAAAAAGACATGACAGATATCAGTAGTGTCCTGCTTGGGGAAAAAAAAAAAAAAAATATAACATCAACCCATTTGGTACATGTACTGTGCCTGGACCCCAGCGGGAGATTTGGGCAAGCTGTGCAAGTCACTAAATATACACCCCCCCCCCCCCATGATACCATGGAAATTCACTTGCAAGGCAGTATAGCTGTGGGCAGGTCATTACCAGGTACTGTTACATCATACCTACCCCCAGCAGTAGTGGTGCAACAGATCACTGATGATCTGAACGGGTCACCCCTTCGAATCGGCATAATGTGATCTGCGGATTGCCGCTCCAACCAGAGCATTAGGAAAGGCAGCGGATTCGGCCTAGCTCCAGAGCTGCAGCCATCTTGGTACACCCAGCGGTGGTCCTCTGTTTACACCCACAGAGGAGCCCTCACTCAAGGACACACCGCCGTCTGAGGTCTGTAAGGGGGATGAGGGGGTCTGCACTGAGGTGTTACTGTGCACTACTTGGGGGGTGACATTAACCCTAGTGACGCCACTGCAGTGGGGGAGATGTGGCTATTACAGTGAAGGAAGAGATGTGGATATTACATTGGGGGAGATTTTTTTGCTGATCTGAAAAAATGAACCGAAATGTGAGTTTTTGATCTGTTGCACCCCTACACAGCAGTGCCCAGGACAGCCTCTCCTCCTGCCCACCCCTGCAGCAAGCCCACCCTGATGGAACATGGACAATGAAAGGACTGTTCTGCGGTATGATGCCAACACAAGTGAATGTAGTAGAGTATACTGTACCCTCTTGGTTGGAGATAGGTCTTCAGGCTCATTCTCTTTACTCAAGAGGAAGCTGGCTACATCCATTTGCATTGTACTCCGGTTGGGTATAAAGCGATCTCCTCCGGCTCTGGAAGGCGTGCCCTGCATTTTACCCTGCGACTTCCCTGAAAGTAAAAAAAAAATATCACCTTTAATGTCAACCCAATAGCCCACTTAGAGGAAGTAAACTCATATTATTTTCAGCTATAGGCAGGCTTATCATAGGTACAGTAAATCTCTCAAAAAAAATAGGCAACATTTAGAATAGGAGGTAGGCAACATGTGCCCCCCCCCCCCCCCCCCCCCCCAACTGTTGTGAAACTACATTTCCCATGAGGCATTGCAAGGCAGGCAGTTACAATTCCTGAGGCATGATGGGACTTTTAGTTCCGCACCAGCTGAAGAGCTCTCCTACTCCTGGTCTAAAAGATATTTAAATTAGATGCAACCAGTCACGTCACCTGCGCTCTGAAGGAACGGCACATGTATGGCAGCTTGGCCAAAAGACCAGAGCCACCAACCCCAGAAGGAAGACCAGGTGAGGATGGAAGCACTGGCAGCATGCCACTTGAGCTTTGTTTTAAGAAAAGTTTCACATAAATGTAAAGCTGCACAATTAATCGTGTAAAAAAAAAAACACACACCCATTTTATTGCGGTCAGAAGGAATGTAAACATCCCTCATAGACGGTGACAGGTATTCTTTGGGGGGGATCTGGGGGTCCAAAAGACCATAAACTCCTCCACAAAAGTATAAAAAAATAAAATAAATCAGCGTTTTTGAATACTTTCAATTTTTAAGACGGACGCCTTTAGGATGAAAGCAATCTGGAAGTGATGACATCACAACGGAGCGAAAACAGAACTTCTTCTGTTTCACGCCAAGCGTAGGAATCAATCGATAACAACCTGGATCCCCCTGCCCATTCTGGGCAAAGTCATCACCCCTAGCGCCAAAGTCAAAAGTCTTGGGGTCATCTTTGACTCCGACATGACAATGAACGCACAAATAGGGTCAGTAGTCAGCGGATCTCACTATCTGCTGCGCCTACTACGCAGACTCACGCCTTTTATTCCCAAGAAAGACATAGCGGTCGTGGTGGGAGCGATTGTAAACTCCAGATTGGACTATGCAAATGCCCTTTACCTCGGACTCCCCAAGTACCAATTCGCTCATCTTCAAGTCGTTCAAAATACGGCCGCCAGACTTGTGACTGGGAAAAAACCCTGGGAACCAATCTCACCTTCACTGAGAACCCTTCACTGGCTACCAGTCAAAGACAGAATCACCTTTAAAGCTCTCTGTCTAACGCATAGATGTATCCATGGGAATGCTCCCCATTATCTATGCGAAAAATTAAAAATTTACAATCCCAATCGTATTCTACGATCCAACAATCAAAATCGGCTTCAGATACCGAAAGCCAGATACAATCAAAGGAGACAGGAGATTCGCTGTCCAAGGTCCCAGACTATGGAACGCCTTACCAGCCAGCATTCGGCTGGAGGAGAACTACTTAGTCTTCAGGAGAAAGATTAAGACTCATCTCTTTTGATCTCAAAAGAGACAGGAACAACAAGCGCCCAGAGGCGATTTACTTTGCATGTGCTGCGCTATACAAGTTCTTCATTCATTCATTCACCCCCGGGTTACTAGATCTGAGACCTGAACAAAGCAAATTGGCTTTGTTTAGGTCTCAGGCCAGTTAAAAAAAAAAAAAAAAAAAAACCCACACACCAGTGGTGGAACTGCCAGGATGGCAAAGGTCTCACTGGGCCCTGGCGTTCCACCACTGTAAGGCGACAGCAGGAAGGTGGCCCACTGTGGGACTGTAATAAAGGGCCCCCAAGGATCAGGGGGAAGGACCCTTCATGGTTTCCTGCACCGTGGCCCCATCATACATACACACCCCACTGTCCTGTTACACACCTGGGGTCCGGGAGGGAGTCCTGCTGGCGCTGTGTGACCGATTTGCGGCCTTCATCGGTGACAGGACACTGGTGTTCACAGATGTATTGGTGGAAGAGCAGGTTCCTTCCTTCGCCTTCCGCTGCCAGCGGGCCATGGGGGCGTTTGTGATTGGGGCGTCCAGCTTGAGGATGCTGTTCAGGTCGTTTTCAAAGACAAAGTGAGCCATGATCTCTAATCTGCAGGAGAGAGATAGACAATGAGAGACCGCTAGATTACACCATACCAGCCTCCCTTTAATATAAATTCACCCCACACCAGCCTGCTCCACCCCCCCCCCCCCAACCCCTTAGGATAAACCCACCCCACACCAGCCTGCCCTCCCACTGTCCCCTTAGGATAAACCCACCCACACCAGCCTACCCTCCCACTGTCCCCTTAGGATAAACCCACCCTACACCAGCCTGCCCTCCCACTGTCCCCTTAGGATAAACCCACCCTACACCAGCCTGCCCTCCCACTGTCCCCTTAGGATAAACCCACCCTACACCAGCCTGCCCTCCCACTGTCCCCTTAGGATAAACCCACCCACACCAGCCTGCCCTCCCACTGTCCCCTTAGGATAAACCCACCCCACACCAGCCTGCCCTCCCACTGTCCCCTTAGGATAAACCCACCCCACACCAGCCTGCCCTCCCACTGTCCCCTTAGGATAAACCCACACCAGCCTGCCCTCCCACTGTCCCCTTAGGATAAACCCACCCACACCTGCCCTCCCACTGTCCCCTTAGGATAAACCCACCCCACACCAGCCTGCCCTCCCACTGTCCTCTTAGGATAAATCCACCCCACACCAGCCTCTACCATTGGCAAAATCCACCCAATGCAAGCCCCCCCTTAGGCTGCATTCACACCTGAGTGTTCTTAGCTCATAAAATGAGCCCCAACCCCCCTCCCAGAAGCAAATTCCCATTTATTTCGATGGCACCTGTTCACATGTGAGAGTTTTGTCACCTGAAGCAAGACACCCATCTCTCAAAGAAAGAACATGCGCTTCTTTGGGGCAGATTACATGCGTTTTACATTGGTGGATTGTACAAAATTGCAGAACGCTGTAAAAATTACAGCAAAACACAACTCAGAATACAGACTTAGGATAAATCCCCCCCCCTTACATAGAAGTCTCACACACCCTACAAGTCTCCCCTGCTATGCCAGCCCCCCCTTGTTACATTATACCAGCCTCCTCTTAGAGGAGAGGCCAGTATGGTAGAACAAGCAGGGAGGTCAGTATGGTATAGCAGTACAATATAACAATGAGGCGAGGCTGGTGTAATATAATGAGGGAGCATTTTATTATAATACGAGGCGGCCAGAATACAAATATAATGGGGGGGGGGGGGGGGGGTGACGTATAAAATGAGAGGCCAGTGAAATACAAGTTGAGGCAGTTACAAAATGACAAGGGAGGTTAGTATAATATAATGAGGGGAGTTCAATTGGTATAGTGTGCGTGCGTTAGGGGGGGTATTATATAGGCAGCACAGTAAAACAGGAGGTCGGTAAAATAAAGGGGGAGGGGAGGCCGGTATAATAAAATAAAATACATTATAAAATAAAATACATTATATAACAGAAGATATCAGTGGAGGCCAATATAAGGGAGGCGAGGCCGGTATATGATAACATTACAGAACGATAGGGGGGAGGCCAGTATCTTATGATGGGGGGGGGTAGTATTAGGGTTGCCCCAATATCAGCATCGGGACCGATACTGAGCATTGGCGGGAGTACTTGTACTCCCGCCAATGCCCCCGATGCCAGATCCAATACTACAGCCCCCCTCCCGCCGCATACCGCCTAGATCAGGGGTCTTCAAACTACAGCCCTCCAGATGTTCAGGAACTACAATTCCCATCATGCCTCGTCATGTCTGTGAATGTCAGAGTTTGGCAATGCCTCATGGGATGTGTAGTTCCCCAACAACTGGAGGGCCGTAGTTTGAGGATCCCTGGCCTAGATAATCAGCACAGGGGAACATTACAGCTTTCATTTGAACATAGCTGTGTGTTCTACGCCGCGTATAGACACTCCCCCTTGCTCGGGATTGGACGGGTGATCTGTCCAGCAAAGTGCCCAAGCAAGGGGGGAGTGTCTATACGTGGCGCAGAACACACAGCTATATTCAAATGAAAGCTGTAATGTTCCCCACGCTGATTAAAGTGGAGGTTCACCATCAAAAAAAATTCTGACATCACATTCTGTCGAGTCATCCTACCGACTGAATGCCGTTTTTTTTTTTCTCAGCACATACCTCGTAATCCAGATTTTCACCCCCTCCCCCCCGTGGGACTGGGCGTCCCCAATTAGTGCCTGTGATTGACAGGCTTCCGTCCGGCGCATACAGCGCGTCACAGGTTGCCGACAGAAACCGAACGTCGGTGCGCAGGCGCCGTATAGAGCTGCACCGACGCTTGGGTTCCTACGGCAAACTGACGCGCAGTATGCGCCGGACGGAAGCCTGGCAATCACGGGCACTGATTGGGAACGCCCAGCCCCGCGGGAGAGACTGAAAATCTGGATTACGAGGTATGTGCTGAGAAAAAAAAGAAATAAATAAATGGCATTCTGTCGCTAGGATGACTGGACAGAATGTGATGTCAGGGTGAACCTCCACTTTAACTAGGCGGCATCTGCATCTAGGTTTGGGGGGGGGGGGGGGGGAACGACATTTAACCACTTAAGGACCGCCTTCTGCACATTTACGTCGGCAGATTGGCACATCAATGTATATATACACGTTGATTTTTGTACCCAGGACCGGGGCCGTGGGACTCGCGGACCTGATCACCGCTGAAGTGTGGCGATCGGTCCCCGGAGCTGAAGAACGGGGAGAGCCGTGTGTACACACGGCTTCCCCGTGCTTCACTGTGGCCGCAGCATCGATCACATCATCCCTGTTATAGGGGGGGATGTGATCGATGACGTCACACCCCCCCCCCCCTACAGTTGTAAACACACAAATATAGGTCACACATCCCCTACAGCGCCCCCTTGTGGTTAACTCCCAAACTGCAACTGTCATCTTCACAGTAAACAATGCAATTTAAATGCATTTTTTGCTGTGAAAATGACAATTGTCCCAAAAATGTGTCAAAATTGTCCGAAGTGTCCGCCATAATGTCGCAGTCACGAAAGATCGCCACTATTAGTAGTAAAAAAAAAAAAAAAAAAAAAAAAAAAAAAAAAATGCAATAAAACGTTCTCTTATTTTGTAAACGCTATAAATTTTGCAAAAACCAACCGATAAACACTTTTTGCGATTTTTTTTTTTACCAAAAATAGGTAGAAGAATACATATCGGCCTAAACTGAGGAAAAAAATTAAATTATATATATTTTGGGGGATGTTTATTGTAGCAAAAAGTTAAAAATATTGCATTTTTTTCAAAATTGTCGCTCCATTTTTGTTTATAGCGCAAAAAATAAAAATCGCAGAGGTGATCAAATACCACCAAAAGAAATCTCTCTTTGTAGGGGAAAAAAGGACGCCAATTTTGTTTGGGAGCCACGTCGCACGACCGCGCAATTGTCAGTTAAAACGACGCAGTGCCGAATCGCAAAAATGGGCCTGGTCCTTTGGTCCGGGTCTTAAAGGGGTAGTTCCCCCAAAAACCATTTTTTTTTTTAACATTGATTGAGGCTCGTTTTGTCAAGGGGAATCGGGTGTTTTTTTTTTTAGAAACGAAGCAGTACTTACCGTTTTAGAGATGCATTGTCTCCGACGCTTCCGGGTAGGATTGTCTGGTCTGGGCGTTCCTATTGATCGACCGTCGGAAGCCTGTCAGATACATCGCGTCACGATTTTCCGAAAGTAGCCGAACGGTGCGCAGGCGCAGTATAGAGCCGCACCGGCGCTCGGCTTCTTTCGGCTACTAGTGACGCGGTGTATGCGACCGTCGGAAGCCTGTCAATCAAATAGGCACGCCCAGACCAGACAATCATACCCGGAAGCGACGGAGACGATGCATCTGTAAAACGGTAAGTACTGCTTCGTTTCTACACCCGATTCCCCTTGATATAACGAGCCTCAATCAATGTTAAAAAAAAAGTTTTTGGGGGAATTACCCCTTAAAGTGGTAAAAAAAAATAAAAAAAAATAATAATCGGTATTCGCTATTGGCGAGTACATGGAAAAAAAAAGTATCGGTACTCGTACTCGGTCCTAAAAAAGTGGTATCGGGACAACCCTAATTAGTATAATATGAGGGTAGTCCTCTATGGTAGAATTTTTTAGGGGGAATTATAATATGGGGAAGCCAGTACAATAATGGGGGGGGGGGAGGGGAGGGGAGTAGAGTATAACATAGGAGGTCAGTAAAATATAAGGGAGGGGAGGCCGTATAGAATATAGAATAAGGGGGGGGGGGGGAGGCTGGTAGAATATAATGACAGGGGAGTCCAGTATGGTACAATTTGAGCAGAGTGGGGGGGGGGATGTATAGGAAGGCCAGTACAATGGGGGGGGCAGCATTATAATATGGGGAGGGCAGTACAGTATAACATAGGAGGTCAATGAAACCTAAGGGGGAGGTGAGGCCGGTATATTATAGTACAATGCATTATATAAGATATGAGTGGAGGCCAATATAAGGGAGGGGAGGCCGGTATAGAACAACAAGAGTAGGCCAGTATGTGGGGGGGGGTTGTATAATGAGGGGAGTCCAATACAGTATAATTTTTGGTTGGGGGGGGGGGAATTATAATAATAAAGGGGAGGCAGTATAATAATGGGGGGGGAGAGTATTATAATATAGGGAGGGAATTGTACAGTATAAAATAGGAGGTCAGTGAAGTATAGGGGGGGGGGAGGGGAGGGGAGGCCGGTATAATAGAATAGAATGTATTATATAACAGAAGATATCATTGGAGGCCGGTATAAGGGAGGTGAGGCCGGTATAGAATAATCATTGGAGGCCGGTATAGAATAATCAGAGGAGGCCGGTATGATAGATATAGAAGGAACGGAGGTCGGTGTAATCTTCTCCCCCTACCCAGAGAGGAGAATCACCAATAACAGAGCCCCCCTCCCCCATCAGCTCGGTGTATAATCTGAGCTCCAGGTCTCGCTCACCTCCGTTGCTCTCCGCTTCCCTTCTCACAGCTCAGCACTGAGTATCAGTAACGGTCTCTCTCTGCCACGCCGTGGAGGGTTTTAAACGCCAGCCGCCGCTGCCTCTGATTGGTCGCCGGAGCGCAGGCGTGCCGTGGTAACCAAGACACCGGACGCCAGAAACAGTCGGCGCTGTGCTCTGATTGGATACCACGCCTCAAGCAGCAGGCGGGGCTACATTCGAAGCAGCCAGCTGTGTTTTTTTTTAACCGGACGTGACGTTTAGGAAGAGCCCGTGTAGACGCCATGATTGTTAAGGGCGGATGTGTGGGAGTGATGGAAAGAGAGTTTCTGACAGATTTTGATTTATATTGTTATGTTACAGCGAGAGCAGAGAGAGGAGCGATATACTGACATCTTCCTTATGTCCTCTGCTGGAACATACAATAAAATGCAAACTACAAGAAATTGAAAGTGACATTCTACACATAATGATTAAATACAAAACAAACGTAAAAATACACAGAGCACCGACTGAAAAAATAGAAACTAGAATAAATATCCAATACCCCCCCCCCCTACCAAAAACGAACCCATACCCAGTGTTGTAAGTAACGGAGTTACAATAAACGCAGTTACCTAACGCAGCCCCTTTTGAGGGTAACGAGTAATCTACCTGATTACTCTTCCCCTCACGGTAACGCAGTTCCCATTACTTGGGCGGCATTACCACAATTACATCTACCGCCACTAGATGACAGCAGAGTAATTGCTTCTCCCGGCGCTGTGAACATAAATATGGGTGGAACTCCACTTTAGAATCATGTGACCGCTGTGATGTCCTGTCACAGCGGTCTGAAAACTCCCAATCGCAAGGAGCCCTGGATACAATGAGCCCCATCCGCCTCACACTGACCTATCACCGGGGAACAACTCACATCGATCACACACACTGTGTGCGCAACCTAATCAATGATCCGGGGAACACATGGCCGGAACAAAATGTTCCACAGAACAAACGTTCCCTATACAACACTACACTGTGTTGTATAGGGAACGTTTGTTCTGTGGAACATTTTGTTCCGGCCATGTGTTCCCCAGCGACATCTAGTGGTCAACATGGTAAGTGCAGGACACCTATACAGACCAATGATCAGCAGGTTATTTTTGGTCAGTGATTTCATCTCTTCATCAGAAAAACAAAGATATTAGCTGCACATAGATGGTGGGATGGATGCACCTAGGCTGGGATATACACAAGATCACCATTTGTTTCCGGTTTTCTTCTCTCAAGGATCTGCCATTCTTTTGTCTTGGAGTATTAACTCACTGCTCCCTGGCAAGCGCCCGTCACCTGCTTCTCAACAAAGCATTGTAGAATATTAAAAAAAAATTCAGTTACTTTGCTGAGTAACTAATTACTTTTTCAATGTAGTAACTGAGTCACTAACGCAATTACTTTTTCGGAGAAGTAATTTGTAATTGTAACTAATTACTTTTTAAAAGTAAGATGAGCAACACTGCCCATACCTACCACCAAAAATACTCCATATCTCCCTCTCACGACAAACACCCCCCCCCCCCCACCCTCACCAAAAACAAAAACAAAAACATAACCCCCCACCAAATATTAACCCGTACTTTCCACCACAAATACCCCCCCCCCCCCCACACACACACCAAAAACTAAAGCTGGCCATACACTATACGAAAATTTGACCAAAATTTGGTCGTTCAGACGGTTCGTTCGTTTTTCGAACAGTTAATGGGCACAACATCGATAATCGTCAGGGAGATTTTGAGCCAAAAAAACGAAGGACGAGTTTGTAAATTTTCTGACCAAAAAATGATATGTCGGAAGGTTAATGTAAGGTGACCAGATTTTTAAAATGAAATCCGGGGACATATTTTTTCTTTACTAGTAACGGCAACAATCAGCGACTCTCTGCCCGTCGCCGCCGCCTCACAGCCTCTCAAGTCTTACTCTTCAGGCCTCCCGGCTACTACTGGGTGGGGAGTGGAGGAAGATCACTCCACCAGGGAAGACAAGGAGATAGGCAGGTGGCTGGCGCCAGGATTTGAGCCAAGGCAGAAGAACATGCGAGCGAAGCTGAATGGGCATGCGCCCGAAACTGAAGAAATATTCCCTCCGCTCCGACCAGCACATGATCATCAGAAAGGGGCACAAAAAATGGGAAAAATACAACCCCCTATGCTAGTAGGCACGGCGGAGTGGGGGGGGGGGGGGGTGTAATTCTAATTTTTTTATTTTAATTCTTTGAAATTGCCCCTGCCCCCTATCAAATCTAATCTGGGGACAAAACCAAGGACAGACTTGGTCCGGGGACAGTGTCCTCAATCAGGGGACTGTCCACTGAAACCGGGGATGTCTGGTCACCCTAGGTTAATGTGTTTCCCGTCCAAACTTTCTGCACTAGGTATATGTAAAAAAAATAAAATCTTTTTATTTATGTCCACTGAATGATTTATCGGTCATTACATGATGGCAATATCGTTTGCGCTTACGACCAAAGGTTCGCTTTTCGAAAGTTCGTTCGGACGATTTTTCGTAGAGTGTATGGCCAGCAAAACCCACACCTTTTTGTTTGCCCTCTGTGGTCTGTGTCTCCCTAAAGTGTCCCTCATTCTCAATTTTTAAAATTAGAAGGTTTGTAGGATATGGCCTAGACCTGCTTCTCGTTTCACTGTCCAGTCACAGGATCGGGAAGGTGCAAGACCTGTAATGCCGTGTACACACGATCGGAAAAAAAAACGATCGCGTGTGGGCCCCTTCGGTCTTTTTTCCATCAAAATAGATAATGTTTTACATTTTTCCGATGGATAAAAAAGCGATAGTAAATTCTGATTCTCTGTGTGGATCTCAATCGGAGAAAAATCCACGCATGCTCAGAATCAAGTCGATGCATGCTCGGAAGCATTGAACTTCATTTTTTTGGCTCCTCGTAGTGTTTTACGTCACCGCGTTTTACGTCAGCGCGTTTTGGCACGGTCGGATTTTATAGTGTGCATGCAACACTGATGAAAGTCAGCTTCATCGGACATCCGATAAAAAAATCTATTCCATCAGAAATCCGATCATGTGCACACGGCTTGAGGCCCCTTTCACACTGGGGCGGGAGCGGCGGTGGCGGTATATCGGCGCTAAAAATAGCGGCGCTATACCGTCGAAATTGCCACGGGAATCGCCCGCTAGCGGTGTGGTATTAACAGACGATAAAGGGTTAATGCTGCAGAGGCGCATTGCGGGCGGTATTGCCGCGGTTTCCCATTGTTTTCAATGATAAGGAGCAGTGAGGGAGCGGTATACACGCCGCTCCTCTCACCGCTCCAAAGATGCTGCTGGCAGGGGATTTTTTTCTCTTCCACCAGCGCATCGCCTCAGTGTGAAAGCCCTCGGGCTTTCACATTGAGTATGCAGTGCAGGAGTTTTTCAGGCGGTATAGCAGCGCTATTTTTAGCGCTGTACCGTCTGAAAAACTCTTCAGTGTGAAAGGGGTCTCAGTGTTCCCGAACAGCAACAAGATCGGGTCTCCTGTCCTAGCAGACATGGCTGTGCTGTGCGGCAGAGCTGTGTGAATCACAGGACTGGATAGACAGAAATACGAATCCTTTGGCTGGTAAAACAGTCCCTGTAAATATATTATACGGAAGGAATGTCATGGCTCTTGTTGAGATTAGAGTGGCGTCCCCTGACAGCTCACCATTCAGGTAACTCTAGAATTTAAATTTTTTTGTGTGCTGCATTCCAAAAAGAGATAATTGTGTCATTATGAGGAACAGAGGGAATTGTGAAAACACAGAATATTTTATTTGGCAAAACCTCATTGGACACTTTCGGTGCTCTAATCCCTACTAATCCTTCTTGATGACACATATCTGCATTAATCAGCCTTCATTCCCAACGACACGTACTTAGTAAATAGTGTCATGTCTTTACAAATATAAAAAATTGTGCATTTTAATGAAGGTTTCTTTGTGAGACGAAACGCGTCGGACACTGATGTACCCAGGAGTCATATGACACACTATGCTCAGGGGTGAAATGAGTGCGAAAGCTTCCTGGAACTACTGTACATTCTGAGCATGGGTGGGTTTTTTCCTCTAATGGAGTTCCACACAGACGATCGGAATTTCCAAAAAGATTTTTTTTACATAGGAAAAAAATAAAACATGTTCTATTTCTAAACCTTGACGGAAAAAAGTCTGATACACGGTCAGAATATCCGATAAAAAAAATTCCGTCAGACTTTTTTCATCGGAAATTCTGTTCGTATGTACAAGGCATAATTGTGATTTTTTTTAACCAAAAATAGGTAGAAGAATACGTAGCGGCCTAAACTGAGGAAAAAAAAATATATATATTTTTTTTAAAGTGGGATATTTGTTATAGGAAAAAGTAAAAGATTCGGTATTGTGTGTTTTTTTTCAAAATTGTCGCTTTATTTATGTTTATAGCACAAAAAATAAAAACCGCAGAGGTGATCAAATACCACCAAAAGAAAGCTCTGTTTGTGGGGAAAACATTTTTTTTTTCCGGTAGCCACGTCGCACGATCGCGCATTTGTCAGTTAAAGCGACAAAGTGGCGAATCGCAAAAAATGGCCCGGTCATTGGGCAGCCAATTTTTCCTGGGCTGAAGTGGTTAACCACTATGCAGGTTAAGGACCTTGCCCCTTTTTGCGATTCGGTACTGCGTCGCTTTAACTGACGATTGCGCGGTCATGCGACGTGGCTCCCAAACAAATAGAGCTTTCTTTTGGTGGTATTTGATCACCGCTGCGGTTTTTATTTTTTGCGCTATAAACAAAAATAGAGCGACAATTTTGAAGAAAATTCAATATTTTTTACTTTTTGCTATAATAAATATCACCCCAAAAATATATATAAAAATAACTTTTTTTTCCTCAGTTTAGACCGATACATATTCTTCTACATATTTTTGTAGAAAAAAATCACAATAAGCGTTTATTGATTGGTATAGCGTTTACAAAATAGGGGATAGTTTTATTTTATTTTTATTAATATATATTTTTTTACTGCTAATGGCGGCAATCAGCGATTTTTTTCGTGACCGGCGACATTATGGCGGACACTTCGGACAATTTTGACACATTTTTGGGACCATTGTCATTTTCACAGCAAAAAGTGCTATAAAAATGCACTCATTACTGTGAAAATGACAATTGCAATTTAGGAGTTAACCGCTAGGGGGCGCTGTAGGGGTTAAGTGTGACCTCATATGTGTTTCTAACTGTAGGGGGGCGGGGCTGGACGTGTGACGCCAGTGATCGTCTTTCCCTATATCAGGAAACACACGATCAATGACATCGCCACCGTGAAAAACGAGGAAGATTTGTTTACACTCACCTCTCCGCGTTCTTCAGCTCCGGTGATCGATCGCGGGACACCGGCGGCAATCAGGTCCGCTGGTCCCGCGGGCACGGTCACAGAGCTTCGAACCGGGTTTGCGAGCGCGCCGCCGGAGTCGCGCTCGCGACCCCACTCTTGGGGTTATAGAGACACGTACAGGTATGTGCTTGTGCCCAGCCGTGCCATTCTGCCGACGTATATCGGCGTGAAAGGGGTCCTTAAGTGGTTAAACAAATGAACTCTAGGAATGTATGGCTAGCAGTTTCGATAGTAAAAATAGATAAAGTTTCAATAGTAAAAACAGTAGCTATGCAGATTAGTATGTGTCATTGAAAAATGAATCCTGCTTACAGCAAACACATGTCAGGGCGAAATTAAAACGCTGGCAATGTCTGATAAGGGTGCGTCCGGCTAATAACTCTTATGCTATCACCAAATCTCTTTGTTCTTCTTCCTGTCACTATTATGTGCTAGGTGTGATGTATTTGATCTGTAAATGACATGACAGAAATGCCTCTATTGTTCTTATCTTCATACCAGAGTCCACCCTTAAAATGATTACGTTCGATGTGAAAAGTGGTGATGGTCAAAGGTCACCCATTCACAATGTTTGATTCTATTTTCGGCAAAGCTGTAGAAACCTACTGGAACTTCCTGTGGGCAGCACATCTCTCAAAACAAGTGTTGTGACAGTGGCGGTCTCCAGTGGCGTCACTAGGGTGGGGCCAGAGGGGGCTATGGCCCCACCAACATTATACTGTGCCCCCCATGTGCCCCCCCAATAAAAATGTTTTTTTTTTGTGTAGCGGGTGCCCGCAGCCACACATTTATAACCAAGGTTTTTTCTTTTCCACACTTCTGCACTATATAGTTCATTGCACATTCCTGACTATATACACTATATTATCCATTACTCACTTCTGCACTATATACGCTATTTTGTCCATTACACACTCCTGCACTACTATATTGTCCATTACACACTCCTGCACTACTATATTATCCATTACACACTCCTGCACTACTATATTATCCATTACTCACTTCTGCACTATATACGCTATTTTGTCCATTACACACTCCTGCACTACTATATTGTCCATTACACACTCCTGCACTACTATATTGTCCATTACACACTCCTGCACTACTATATTATCCATTACACACTCCTGCACTACTATATTATCCATTACTCACTTCTGCACTATATACGCTATTTTGTCCATTACACACTCCTGCACTACTATATTGTCCATTACACACTCTTGCACTACTATATTATCCATTACACACTCCTGCACTACTATATTATCCATTACACACTCCTGCACTACTATATTATCCATTACACACTCCTGCACTACTATATTATCCATTAAACACTCCTGCACTACTATATTGTCCATTACACACTCCTGCACTACTATATTATCCATTACACACTCCTGCACTACTATATTATCCATTACACAATCCTGCACTACTATATTATCCATTACACACTCCTGCACTACTATATTATCCATTAAACACTCCTGCACTACTATATTGTCCATTACACACTCCTGCACTACTATATTATGCATTACACACTCCTGCACTACTATATTGTCCATTACACACTCCTGCACTACTATATTATCCATTACACACTCCTGCACTACTATATTGTCCATTACACACTCCTGCACCACTATATTGTCCACTACACACTCCTGCACCACTATATTGTCCATTACACACTCCTGCACCACTATATTGTCCATTACACACTCCTGCACTACTATATTATCCATTACACACTCCTGCACTACTATATTGTCCATTACACACTCCTGCACTACTATATTATCCATTACACACTCCTGCACTACTATATTGTCCATTACACACTCCTGCACCACTATATTGTCCATTACACACTCCTGCACTACTATATTGTCCATTAAACACTCCTGCACTACTATATTATCCATTACACACTCCTGCACTACTATATTGTCCATTACACACTCCTGCACCACTATATTGTCCATTACACACTCCTGCACCATATTGTCCATTACACACTCCTGCACCACTATATTGTCCATTACACACTCCTGCACCATATTGTCCATTACACACTCCTGCACTACTATATTGTCCATTACACACTCCTGCACTACTATATTGTCCATTACACACTCCTGCACCACTATATTGTCCATTACACACTCCTGCACCACTATATTGTCCATTACACACTCCTGCACGAGATACGCCGCGTAACTTCTAAGAAGCGCCGGCGTATCTATTTTCTGTATTCCGAAAACAAGATACGCCGGAATTTTGCTTAGATACGAGCGGCGTAAGTCTCTTACGCCGTCATATCTAAGTTGCATATTTACGCTGGGCGCTAGGTGGCGCTTCCGTCGATTAGCCGCGTCGAATATGCAAATGAGCTAGATACGCCGATTCCGGAACGTAACGGTCGTCGTATTTTACATCGTTCGCGTAAAGTTGCACCTGCTATATGAGTGGTAAATTTGCGTAGGTGAGGCGTAAGCAATGTTAAGTATGGACGTCGGGACAGCGTCGGTTTTTACGTTGTTTACATCGTTTGCGTAAGTCGTTGGCGAATAGGGATTTGCGTAAGTTACGTTCACGTCAAAAGCATTGACTATTTGCAACGTGATTTTGTGCATGCGCACTGGGATACGTCCACGTATGGCGCATGTGCAGTTCAAAAACAGCATCAAAAACGTGGGGTCACAACACATTTACATAAAACACGCCCACCTCTTCCACATTTGAATGACCTGGGCTTACTCCGGGCCATTTACACTACGCCGCTGTAACTTGGGACCCAAGTGCTTTGAGAATACGGCACTTGTGTCCAAAGTTGCGGCGGCGTAGCGTAAATAGGATACGCTACGCCCCGCTGGCATTTACGCAAAAATACGAGAATCTGGCCCACTATTTTGTCCATTACACACTCCTGCACTACTATATTGTCCATTACTCACTCCTGCACTATATACGCCATTATGTCCATTACACACTCCTGCACTACTATATTGTCCATTACACACTCCTGCACTACTATATTGTCCATTACTCACTCTTGCACTACTATATTGTCCATTACTCACTCCTGCACTACTATATTGTCCATTACTCACTCTTGCACTACTATATTGTCCATTATGTCCATTACACACTCCTGCACTACTATATTGTCCATTACACACTCCTGCACTATATACACTATATTATCCATTGCACATTCCTACACTATATTGTACCTCACATACTCCTGCACTAATCAGGGATGGACTGGCCATTGGGACTACAGGGAGTTTCCCGGTGGGCCGATGGCTCAGTGGGCCGGCTTCAGTGACAGTGGACCACCGCCCCCCTCCGCTCCTCTATCTCTCCCTTTCCGCAGCGCTCACCTCTTCTCCCTCCCCGCAGCTCTCACCTGGGGGGAACAAAGAAGCAAGGGGAGGTCCAGAGGAGCAGGGGGGATGACAGAGGAGCATGGGGGAGGGGACAGACAGCTATGGCCTGGGAGTTTCAGCCTAATCTTGTCCCATAAGGGGGGGGGGGGCACCGAACTGATTATTTTCCGCCGGGTGAAATAATGTCTAGCTTCCCCACTGGTACTGCCTATAAGATTACCAGTACCAGCCGTTCTACTCTAATAACGTAGAACGTCTAGTGGCTAGTGAAGGGGGAGAGGGGGCTTGGGTGGCCGGGGGTTGCGGGAGTTGTCTGGCCGCCATGGGAGAGACCTGTCAAAGTGGGCCAGTCTGGATGAAGTCCAGGGCCAAATTTCTGTCCCAGTCCAGCCCTGTGCACTTTATACACTATATTTTCCTGTACATCCCTGGACTTCAAGTAGTTATACCATGGAAAATTATTATTGCCCCCCCCCCCCATTTTGACTGTGGTATCTTATGTGCCCCCCTATATTTTGTTCCTAGAGTCAACCACTGCAACCAGAATTGCACCCTCAGCCTCATTTGGAGTTTTTCCAGCTCGAAGGACAACAATCTAGGCGTCAGCAGACGAGCTTCACTGGGGTTGGTTAACCTTTTACAAACACCCAGAGTGACCAGTACCGCTCGGACCGAGCTGAGCGGGCGGTTGGCGGGGAAATCCCCCTGAGGAAGACACGTGATCCCTGTGTCGAAACGCGTTGGGGAGGAGTTAGGACGGCGTAGGCATCAGCAGCTTTGCAAGGACAAACGATCGGACCTACGACTTCTGACGGGGTTATATACCGATAGGATTGATTCGTTTGGTGTCCTACAAGCACCTACAGTGAATGTGGTTTTAAACGATAAAGCTTGTTTTTTGCATCGAGGGTACACTCATAAAACGGCTCAGGAACCGGCAGAGTTTATACATCACAGAGCCCAGATGTGGTTCATAAAAGAAGGTTGGCATCCTTCAGATAAGTTTGGAGCACTATCACAAGGATCCATTGCCTGGACGATGCTCAATAGCCTGGACAATGGAGATTCGGTAGTTTTGGTTTTGCTGGACTTGTCGGCTGCTTTTGATACCATCAATCACACGATTTTACTACGACGTATGCAATCTGTTTTGGGCATGGATGGCGCAGCGTTGGCATGGGTGGCCTCATTTCTCCAGGGCAGAGTGCAAAAGATCAAACTTGGCCCTCATTATTCCACCAACTCAGCCCTGGTTTGTGGGGTGCCTCAGGGCTCGGCCTTGTCGCCCCTACTCTTTAACATCTATATGAAGCCACTGACTGATGTCATCCAGACCCATAAAGTCCAGTATCAAGTGTATGCAGACGACACCCAGATTTATCTGAGGTTGCCCAGGAACCAGACTCCCAGTCTCATACTGGCTTCCTGTCTGGAGGATGTCAACACATGGATGGCCTCCAATTCTTTAAAACTGAATGGAGACAAGACTGAGGGTATCATCTTCAGCGACTTGTCCTGTCCACCTA
The DNA here is from genome assembly GCA_029574335.1 of Rana kukunoris. Taxonomy (NCBI): domain Eukaryota; kingdom Metazoa; phylum Chordata; class Amphibia; order Anura; family Ranidae; genus Rana; species Rana kukunoris. The sequence continues at coordinate 223,797,960 of CM056055.1, read as the reverse complement.
ACCTCCCCCCATGGCCCGCCTCTTTTGGCGCCCCACCGGTGGTTGGTACCCAGGTGCGGGACTTGGGTTTCATCCTGGACTCCAGATTGACTCTGGAACCACAGATAAGCAGGGTTGTCAGCTCATGCCACTGGCAGCTCAAGCTACTTCGGGTGCTTTTTAAGTACCTGGAGCCACCAGATAAAAAGACCGTGGTCTGCCCCACGATCGGTAGTCGCCTAGACTACTGTAATTCTCTTTATCTAGGATTACCAAGGAAATCCACCCGCAGGTTGCAGCTTGTTCAGAACGCAGCGGCAAGGTTACTTACGGGTGTCCCCTTGAGGGAACATATCACCCCTGCCCGGAGAGCCTTGCATTGGCTGCCCGTTGTTCAACGTTCTCTGTTCAAAGCCGGCTGCCTTATGTATAAGATCTTGAAAGGCACAGCCCCTGGCTACCTGCGGAGAAGGTTCCTCAATAGAGCCCCGGGAAGAACTCTGCGATCTAGCAGGAAATGCCTCCTAAGCATACCGGTGCCTAAGAAGACTCGTCGGGGTGGCAGGTCCTTCTCCCACCAGGGTGCCATGCTGTGGAACTCCCTCCCAGAGGACATCCAGGAGGCGGCATCACTGGCGGCCTTTCGCCGGAGCTTAAAAACCTGGCTATTCCATCAAGCCTACCCGGCTTAAGGCGTCAGTTTGGCCTGATTGTAACATCCGAGCGGGAACATCAGTCCAAGTCGTACCATCTTGTTGTCCAGCTGTCCCTGGGTTTACCCAGGGACGTCGCCAGCGTGTCGGGATCCTCCGGGGTAATTGACCACGCTATAGAAAGTGCACCTCAACTCAACTCAACTCAACTCATTGCAATGGAAAATCCTTAGGGATATATATTGATGGACTAACATTATTGAGCACTTTAGTGCACATATGGGACTGAATGTTTTTTTATTTTTCTGGGCATAAGCAATACATTATACCTCAGTGGACACTCACTATAATTTCAGATTAGAAGGCTTTACAATCCTATAACCAACATATGACTGAATGGAATAAACTCACAATTTGATAAACACTAAACGTGATATAAATCAAACTTATTTAGGAGGTCTAAAATGTGATCAGTTCATCTGCTGGACAATATAGTACAGGCAAGTTTGGTATCTATTTGATTGTTATTCTCCTATACATTAGTGCAGCCATGTTTTATGAAGATTTTTACATTTTTAATGTAATCATTTTTTTATTTTTGTATCATTCAACATGGACTGTACAATGATATTGTAGTAGGAGTAACATGCAGGGCCGATTCTAGGCAGGGTGCACAGGGTGCATTGCACCCAGGCGCCTGAAGAGGTGGGGGCGCCGAAGTGGCAGAGTTCTCCCCTCCCTCTTTCTCTCCTTGTTTGTGTCCGTCCAGAACTAGTGTTCTGAGCATAGGTGTGTGTCCGTCCAGAACTGATGTGTCTCTGACCATCTCCTGTACTATGTCTGCAGTCTCTGATCATCTCCTGTACTATCTCTGCAGTCTCTGATCATCTCCTGTACCATGTCTGCAGTCTCTGACCATCTCCTCTACTATGTCTGCAGTCTCTGATAATCTCCTGCACTGTGTCTGCAGTCTTTGACCATCTCCTGTATCATGTCTGCCATCTCTGACCATCTCCTGTATTATGTCTGTAGTCTCTGACCATCTCCTGTATCATGTCTGCAGTCTCTGACCATCTCCTGTATCATGTCTGCAGTCTCTGACCATCTCCTGTATCATGTCTGCAGTCTCTGCCCATCTTCTGTATCATGTCTGCAGTCTCTGACCATCTCCTGTATCATGTCTGCAGTCTCTGATCATCTCCTGTACTATGTCTGCAGTCTCTCATCATCTCCTGTACTATGTCTGCAGTCTCTGATAATCTCCTGCACTGTGTCTGCAGTCTCTGACCATCTCCTGTATCATGTCTGCCATCTCTGACCATCTCCTGTATTATGTCTGTAGTCTCTGACCATCTCCTGTATCATGTCTGCAGTCTCTGACCATCTCCTGTATCATGTCTGCAGTCTCTGACCATCTCCTGTATCATGTCTGCAGTCTCTGACCATCTTCTGTATCATGTCTGCAGTCTCTGACCATCTCCTGTACTATGTCTGCAGTCTCTGATCATCTCCTGTACTATGTCTGCAGTCTCTGACCATCTCCTGTACTATGTCTGCAGTCTCTGACCATCTCCTGTATTATATCTGCAGTCTCTGACCATCTCCTGTATCCTGTCTGTAGTATGTCTGGGGTTTCTCTAACAGAAGCCCCCTCTGTGTCCACCAGAGAGGCCCCTCCTCCAGGTCCCAATAAAGTACTCTGCTCCTCATTGCCACGTGGGGGCGCCAGAAATATTTCTGCACCCAGGCGCCTGTGACCCTAGGATAGGCCCTGGTAACATGCTTTACCAGACTTCCATTCCAATGGACTACCTGTATGGTATTTGCCTGATTATTATGATCAATGAATAGAAGATTACTGACAAAAAAGTGGAGTTTTTATAATCAACATCAATAAATAATATTTTATTGTAATCTTATAATAAATATCTGATCAGTCACATATCAATACAACAGATCCTTTCTGAATAGTGCAAAATACAATTCTTAGTCTTGCAGTAATTATAAAATAAATAATTGTTATATAAATACTATTCCCTGAAGTAAACATTGCCTTTATGTAACAATACAGTGCAGTCCTGTAGTATCTAGCATTGGTTGTAGTCAACGTGGTCCTTAGGAGTAGCTGGCATTGCCTTTTCCTTTACTTTACTGCATATTTTTAAAACATTCATAGAATGGATGTCAGCCAGTGTTGATTTAATCTACAAAAATATTTTAGTCTACTAAATCAATACTATATTAGTCGACTAAAATACTGTTAAAGCTAAAACAATTCAGATGACTAAAATACAACTAAAACTAAAATTACATTTTAGTCAAAAGACTGTGACTAAAACTTCCCATCCTGGCAATTGTACAATGATGGCGGCTCTACAATGATGGCGGCTCTACAATGCCGGTGGCGCTACAATGCCGGGAGGGCGTCATATGACGTCCTCGGGCATCCTGGCCGCTGGGGGGCGTGTGCCCGCCGCGTCACACAGGTGCCGATGCGCGTACCCGCCGCGTCACTCAGGTGTCCCGATGCGCGGGCCGGGCTGTAGCGATGTCCCCCGGATACCCGCGATCGGCAGTTACAGAGCCAGGGACGTGGAGCTCTGTGTGTAAACACAGAGCTCCACGTCCTGTCAGGGAGAGAGGAGACCGATGCTGTGTCCCTTGTACATAGGGACATAGATCGGTCACCTCCCCCAGTCAGTCCCCTCCCCCCACAGTAAGAATCACCTGGCAGGGAACACATTTAACCCCTTGATCGCTCCCTAGTGTTAACCCCTTCCCTGCCAGTCACATTTATACAGTAATCAGTGCATATTTATAGCACTGATCGCTGTATAAAAGACAATGGTCCCAAAATTGTGTCTAAAGTGTCCGATGTGTCCGCCATAATGTCGCAATCCGGACAAAAATCACAGATCGCCACCATTACTAGTAACTTTTTTTACAATCCTATAAACAACATATGACTGAATGGAATAAAATCACAATTTGATAAACACTAAACGTGATATAAGTCAAATTTATTTAGGAGGTCTAAAACGTGATCAGTTCCTCTGCTCGACATTATAGTACACGTTATAACTTTTGCGCAAACCAATCACTATACACTTATTGCGATTATTTTTTACCAAAAATATGTAGAAGAATACGTATCGGCCTAAACTGAGGATTTTTATTTATTTATTTAAAAATGTGGGATATTTATTGTAGCAAAAAGTAGAAAATATTGTGTTTTTTTTTCAAAATTGTCGCTCTATTTTTGTTTACAGTGCAAAAAATACCACCAAAAGAAAGCTCTATTTGTGGGGAAAAAAGGACGCCAATCTTGTTTGGGTGCCACGTCGCACGACCGCGCAATTGTCATTCAGTGCTAAAAGCTGAAATTTCACCTGGGCAGGAAGGGGGTGTATGTGCCCAGTAAGCAAGTGGATAACACCATAAATAATAAACATGTTTTTAGATTTTTACTCCAGGAGTATATAATGTTTGGCAGTTCTAAAGAAATAATGCATTCCAATATAACTAAACCCATTCGATTTTAGTAGATTAAAATGTACTGGAGACTAAAATACGACTAAAACTAAAACAACCAGATGCCTGGAGTTTGCATATTCTCCCTGTGCCTGCGCGGGTTTCCTCCGGGTACTCCGGTTTCCTCCCACACTCCAAAGACATGCTGGTAGGTTAATTAGCTTCTGCCTAAATTGGCCCTAGTATATGGATGTGAGTTAGGGACCTTAGATTGTAAGCTCCTTGAGGGTAGGGACGGATGTGAATGTACAGTGTATTTGTAAAGCGCTGCGAAAATTGACGGCGCTATAAAAGTACCTTAAATAATAATAATAAACACAACTAAAACTAGAATGGCATTTTAGTCAAAAGACTATTAACTAAAACAAATTTTGATTTCAAAATTAACACTGGTGTGAATATACTGCATTTTGGCCACAAGATGGCGCTACCGATCATAGGAATTATTCTATTACAGAAATTACAGCCAGAATTCTTGCAGCCTGCATGAATGTGTTTGACATTCATCCAACAAATGTTTTATAAATAGACGGCTTACAGCGACCCTGACCTTGATTATACAGATACACAGTATTGCATTGTACTGGGTGTGTATCTCTTCTATGGATCCGGCCATCTCTTGTATTTTCCTGGGGTATCCAGATCCGGGATAGTTGGCAAAGGCTGTAGTATATGAGATCCTCATTATAGTTCCCCATTATGGGATCTTCACAGTGACGTCCAGTAAGTGTCCCTCATAACTTTTAGTTCCAAAAGTTCACATGTAAACCTTGCAGACAATCTGTAAAAAAGAAAAATCAGATAGAAGTATGAAGAATATATATATATATATATATATATATATATATATAAAAATATATTAGCATATTCACAACTAATGTTAAAGCCCCACCCCAGGACCAACACGAGGACAATGGAGGAGGCGGGAACGAGGGTAGTTGGGAAGGGAGAGGAGGAACAAGGCACGAGGACAGCGGATGAGGCGGGCATGAGGACAGTAGAGGAGGCAGGCCGAGGACCTCATAGAGGCGGACACAAGGACAGTGGAGGAGGTGGGCCGAGGACAGCATAGAGGCAGACACAAGGACAGTAGTGGATACGGGCCGAGGACAGTGGAGGAGGTGGGCCGAGGACAGCATAGAGGCGGACACAAAGACAGTGGAGGAGGTGGGCCGAGGACAGCATAGAGGCAGACACAAGGACAGTAGTGGATACGGGCCGAGGACAGTGGAGGAGGCAGGCCGAGGACAGCATAGAGACGGACACAAGGACAGTGGAGGAGGTGGGTCGAGGACAGCATAGAGGCAGACACAAGGACAGTAGTGGATACGGGCCGAGGACAGTGGAGGAGGCAGGCCGAGGACAGCATAGAGGCGGACACAAAGTCAGTGGAGGAGGTGGGCCGAGGACAGCATAGAGGCAGACACAAGGACAGTAGTGGATACACAAAGACAGTGGAGGAGGTAGGCCGAGGACAGCATAGAGGCGGACACAAGGACAGTAGTGGATACGGGCCGAGGACAGTGGAGGAGGTGGGCCGAGGACAGCATAGAGGCGGACACAAGGACAGTAGTGGATACGGGCCGAGGACAGTGGAGGAGGTGGGGCGAGGACAGCATAGAGGCAGACACAAGGACAGTAGTGGATACGGGCCGAGGACAGTGGATACGGGCCGAGGACAGCATAGAGGCGGACACAAAGACAGTGGAGGAGGTGGGCCGAGGACAGTGGAGGAGGTGGGCCGAGGACAGCATAGAGGCGGACACAAGGACAGTAGTGGATACGGGCCGAGGACAGTGGAGGAGGTGGGCCGAGGACAGCATAGAGGCGGACATAAGGACAGTAGTGGATACGGGCCGAGGACAGTGGAGGAGGTGGGCCGAGGACAGCATAGAGGCGGACATAAGGACAGTAGTGGATACGGGCCGAGGACAGTGGAGGAGGTGGGCAGAGGACAGCATAGAGGCGGACACAAAGACAGTGGAGGAGGTGGGCCGAGGACAGCATAGAGGCGGACACAAGGACAGTAGTGGATACGGGCCGAGGACAGTGGAGGAGGTGGGCCGAGGACAGCATAGAGGCGGACACAAGGACAGTAGTGGATACAGGCCAAGGACAGTGGAGGAGGTGGGCACTAGGACAAGGGAGGAGGCGGTCCGAGGACAGCGTATCCTTGTGTGCTTCCTGCCTGCTTCCTGCATGCTCATTGCGTGCTCCCTGCGTGCTCCCAGCACAGTGACCGAGCCGTTTTCGACAATTCCTGGTAAACCCTTTACAATCGGGAGCTGGTGGGAGGGCCTCCAGATCATGTGACCACTGTGACAGCCAATCACTGTGATTGCATGATCAGGTGGCCCGCTTCTGCCTCCCATCTTTCAGAACCCCTTAGGCCGGGTACACACGATCAAATTTATCTGCTGAAACTGGTCCGACGGGCCGTTTCAGCAGACATCTCCGATCGTGTGTACGGGCTAGCGGACACGTTTTCCCATCGAACAAATTTCAAAGCATGCTTTGAAATTTGTCCGCCGGAGACATGTCCGTCGGATATGTCCGCTGGTTAGTACACTAACCAGCGGACAGAACTGTCCGCGCATGCGTCGAATGGATTTGACACATGCGTGGAAGTATTTATTTTCCTGGAGTGGTGACGTGGCGGTGTCAACGTCACCGCAATGTCACCGCATCCTCAGCCCGAGGGGATTTTCGTCCGATGGTGTGTACACGCCATCGGACCAAAATCCGATTAAACATGTCCGCTGCAAACGGTCCGTCGGACATGTTTGAGCGGACATGTCTCATCATGTGTACGCGGCCTTATGCCGCGTACACACGGTCGTTTTTTGCGATGAAAAAAAACGACGTTTTTTAAAACGTCATTTAAATTGATCGTGTGTGGGCAAAACGTCGTTTTTTGTCTTCAAAAAAACGACCAAAAAAAAATTCCAACATGCTTGAATTTTTTATGTCGTTTTTCAAAACGTCGTTTTTTGTTTCACAAAAAGTCACCGTGTGTAGCAAAAACGTCGTTCAAAACGACGTTTTTCAACCCGCGCATGCCCAGAAGCTAGTTATGAAGCGAGCTTCAATGGAAGAGTGGTGAACGTAACCTCGCTTTTTGTGAAAAAACGATGGTGTGTATGCAAAATTGTCTTTGAAAAGTGACGTTTCAAAAACGTCGTTTTTTACTTCACAGAAAACGTCGTTTTTTTTTCATCGCAAAAAACGACCGTGTGTACGCGGCATTAAAGTGTCTGTAAAGGCTCAAGTTTTGTTTTTTACCTTTGTGCATTCTATGCTTCAAGGTACAAAAAAATACTCCGTAACCCCCCCCCCCCCCCAATACTCACCTGTGTGCCCATCGATCCAGCAATGTGCAGGAGAGCAACAGCTCTATAGGGACTCTTCCTCTTTATTGGCTGAGACAGCAGTAGGAGCTGCATTGGCTCCTGCCACTGTCACTCACAGCTAGCGAGCCAATGAGTAGAGAGTGGTGGGTGGAGCTAATGCTCTATTTGAATGGACACATAGCTCTGCGGCTTAGGAGCCAACCTGCTCAGGTGCCCCCATAGCAAGCTACTAGCTGTGGGGGCACCCTGCAGGAGGGAGGGGCCAGGAGCACTGGCGAGGGACAAGTGAAGAGGAGGATCCGGGCTGCTCTGTGCTAAACCATTACACAGAGCAGGCAACATGGCAAATTACGTTTCTGATCTTCCTTCACATTTCTTATATTTTTCTTCAATTGTTTTGCTTTATTCTAATAACAAAACTTTATTTATCAGAGGTTTGTACTCACCTCAATGACCGATTCAGAATCCGGTGTTAAAGGAGTATGAAAAGGATCTGGTGTACGCCACCTAGAGAAGGAAGACACCCATCATCCATCAAATATAAAAAAAAAAAATTTCCAAATGCCTTTAACCCCTTCATCACCGGACACCTTCACCCCCTCCCTGCCCAGGCCAATTTTCATCTTTCAGCGCTCTCATATTTTGAATGACAATTGCACGGTCATCCCGCTGGAGTGGGGCTCAGAGCGTCCGCGCGAGGCACGTTCTCGGGAGGACGTCATACGACAATAGGGTTCCCGCCTGTCCGTCATTTTACAACAACGATTTGGGCGGGAAGCAGTTAAGGGTCCACTCCACTCACACCAGATTCATTGGCACATTTTTTTAACCACTTCAGCCCCGTACCATTTTGTTTTGGGAGCCACGTCGCATGACCGCGCAATTGTCAGTTAAAGGGATGCAGCGCCGAATCGTAAAAAGCGGCCTTTAACTGACAATTGCGCGGTCGTGCGATGTGGCTCCCAATTAAAATCGGCGTCCTTTTTTCCCCACAAATAGAGATTTCTTTTGGTGGTATTTGATCACCTCTGCGGTTTTTATTTGTTGCGCTATAAACAAAAATAGAGCGACAATTTTGAAAAAAATTTTTTTTACTTTTTGCTATAATAAATATCCCCAAAAATATATATATAAAAAAAAAATTTCCTCAGTTTGGGCCGATACGTATTCTTCTACATATTTTTGGCAAAAAAAAAAAAAACGCCGTCGTATCTCTGTTTCTGAGGAGGCGTATCTATGCGACTGATTCTTAGAATCAGTTACGCATAGATTTGGCGTAGATCCGACTGGCGTAAGTCACTTACACCGTCGTATCTAAGTTGCAATTTTACGCTGCCCGCTAGGTGGCGTTTCCGTCGATTTCTGCATCAAATATGCAAATGAGCTAGATACGTGTATTCCTGAACGTATTCCCGAACGTCGTTTGCGTAAGCGTAAGGTTACCCCTGCTATATGAGGGGTAACCTTGCGTAGGTTCGGCGTACGCCACGTTAAGCATCGACGTCGAGACAGAGGCGTGTTTTTCCGTCATTTACAACGTTTGCGAAACTCGTTCTCGAATAGGGCTTTGCGTAAGTGACATTCACGTCGGTTTCTTTGACTTTTTGCGATGTGATTTGGAGCATGCGCACTGGGCTACGTTTACGGCCGGCGCATGCACAGTTCGTTCGGCGCGGGGGCGCGCTTAATTTAACTACAAGACGCCCCCTACATTGCCAATTTGAATTACGCGGGGATACGCCGGGCCATTTACACTACGCCGCCGCAAATTACGGAGCAAGTGCTTTGCACTTGCGTCTGTAAGTTGCGGCGGCGTAGTGTAAATAGGATACGCCGCAATCTCTGAGAATCTGGCCCATAGCATCTACAAAATAGGGGATAGTTTTATTGCATTTTTATTAATATTTTTTTTTTACTACTAATGGCGGCGATCAGTGTTTTTTTTTTGTGACTGCGACATTATGGCGGACACATTGTACAATTTCGACACATTTTTGGGACAATTATAAAAATGCACTGATTACTGTGAAAATGACAAATGCACTTTAGCAGTTAACCACTCATATTTGTTTCTAACTGTAGGGGGGAGGGGCTTTTAAATGTCCTTATTTCTTCTGCGAAATCCTCACTTCCTGTTCTTCTGTCTGTAACTCCACACAGTAATGCAAGGCTTTCTCCCTGGTGTGGAGAAAGCCTCTTGAGGGGGGAGGGGGCGAGCAGGAGAGTCAGGACACTCTCTACATTGCCGATAGAGAAAGGGGCTGTGTGTTAGTGGACGTCCTGACTCTCCTGTAGTCCAAGGGAGGGGGCGAGCACGACACTCCACACCAGGGAGAAAGCCTTGCATTACTGTGTGGAGTTACAGGCAGAAGAACAGGAAGTGAGGATTTCTCAGAAGAAATAAGGACATTTAAAAGCAAAATGGAAGGAGGAGGTAAGGGAAGGAGGACTGCACTGAGGTAAAGGAAGATATTTAGGGATTTTTTTTCCTTTACAACCCCTTTAAGCATATTTAAAATCACTGCTCCTGAAAAAACAATAGTTAAAAAAAAAATATATATAAATATTTATATCCAATATTCCAGTACTGCAAAAGCATAACAAAAAGGTATTTATTCCTGAACATTTTATTATTGTATTTGGTTTTCTAATATTTCACTTTCATATACTCAATAGATACTTACAATAAAGGTGAGAAGAACAACAGTAACCACTAATACACTCACGATGACAAGAAGGGCAATGGCATAGCCCGGGATTGTGCCGTCCACAACAGCGGCATCTGTAAAAGAAAAAAAATATTAGACATGTCCACTGCCGAAAAATGTGTTCGTTTTCGCTTCAATCATTTTTTTCTGTTTTTCGGGTCATTTGTTATGATCGCAATTCCTAAATTCGAAAAATTCATACATCTGTAAATTCGAAAATAAGAAAGAAAATTCGAAAATTCATAAATTTGCAAATTAAAAAATATATAAATTTGAAAATCCAATTATAAGAAAAATCGGAAAATTCGAAAATTCATAGATTCGTAAATTGGTAAATTGGAAAATTTGTTAATTTCGAAAATTAGAAAGAAAATCTGTAAATAACTAAATATATTATAGGTATTTGAATTTCCTTTCAAATTTGGCTGTTAGTGAAGTTCCGAATCCGAAATAATGAATGCCATATCTAAATGAACGAAACAAATTAAAAATAAATAATAATAATACAAAAAGTTTTTATTACTGTTATTTATTTTTATTAATTTGTTACGTTCCATTCGTTTAGATACGACATTGGTTATTTATATCGGGTAATTCATAACTTCGGATAAATTCGTATTCAGTACGTTCATTAACAGCCAAATTTGAAAGAAAATTCCAATATCTGTAATATTAATAGTTATCATTTAGATTTTAAAATGTTTGAATTTTCGGATTTTCGAATTTGTGAATTTCCAAATTTTCGTATATATAGAGTTTACAGATATTCTGAAAAATTAGTTAAACGGGTTTTCGTTAATTTGGATATTTCTGAATCTACGAATTTGTTGAAATTCATTAAAAAGATTAATTCGGAAAGAAACGAATGGCACATGTTTAAAAAAATATGTCAAGTTTCATCTTGTAATTTCCACCTTGGTTTTCTTCAGTTTGTAAAACATCATTAGTAGAAGATTTTTTTTTTTAATGAATACAAGGCTTTCTGTGATTTTATATGAGGTGGAGCTCATGACATCACCACCTTGTGTAATCAGAGAATACCTTGTATTCAGTAAGGAGAGCTCTCAATGCTAATCGGGAGACGATACACACCCCCCTCACACAGCACACAGAGCTGCGGCTATCGATTACAGGCTGTGTGCTGGAGCTCCCTCCCCTGTCACCATTTTTCTCTTGGTGTCAGAAAAACTTGTCAGAAGTGACTTATGCAGATAGCAGAGGAAGAAAACAGCAGACAGAAATGACACCTAGTGCTCTGGATTGGGACAAGTACACACTATAGAGCAGTGGTTCTCAACCTTTCTAGTCCTGTGACCCCTTGATAAAATTTCCCAAGTTGTGGGGACCCCTAACAGTAAAATTATTTTTGTAGCGTAGGTTGTCAGCACCCAAGGCAAGACAAGTAATTTGCGCTCCCTGAGTCCCTTCCACTCATACAGTATTGAACCCCCTTATGGCACATTTTAGGATGTACCATTCCCTCTTTTTGTTCTCTTTTCTTTCCCCTTTATCTCTCGCTATCCTAATTTCTTTTTTTCCTCATCCATCTCTCTTGCCGTCTTTCTTGTTCTTTCTTTTATTATTTCTCCCCCTTTTTCCTCTCCCTTCCATGTATTACCTATTTTTATTCCTTCTCTTACTCCTTAGTGGGGGGTGGGGGGAATAGAATGAGTGGTACTGTTGGTGGGGAGAGCTGGGATCAGTGGTAATGCTGGGGGGAGTTCTGAACAGCCAACTTGGGTGCTCTTAATCAAGGTCATCTGCTGATCTAAGAACTGTAGTGGGGACATTTAATGGCAACTATAATCACAGGTAGTGTAACTCACTGTGTCTCCAACTTTATGGTGTCTTGTTGCAGTGACACCTATGTGGAAATCAGAAGATAGGGTCTCCTCCAGCCCCTCCCACTTCACATTCCTCACCAGTCAGCTGACCTCTAGCCTCCTCCCCCAGGAATGCCGTGAACTGAATCGGCGGCTACAAAGAGGCTGAGTGGGTGGTCGCAGGCTCCAGGGACAACCCTGCTGGGTGGCTGCAAAAATGCTGGGAGGACCAGGAACAGCCCAGGATTTGGTGACCCCTGGCAAATCATCATTTGACCCCCGAGGGGGTCCTGACCCCCAGGTTGAGAACCACTGCTTTGTTCATATTTCGCATTTGAGGTTTACAAGCACTTTAAATACAAAGGCCCGGATTCACAAAGCACTTCCGCAGAGGTATCTCCAGATACGCCGACGTAAGTACAAATGTGCGCCGCCGTATCTATGCGCCGACCCACAAACCAAGATACGTCGAAAAATAGGCTTCAGCTGCCCGACGTAATTTTCCTACGCCGGCGTATAGTGGGCGCATATTTACGCTGGACACATTTGGCGCTCCCATTGATTTTCTATGCAAATATG
>CM056055.1:223637837-223780337 GCA_029574335.1 Rana kukunoris | reverse complement strand
AGTGAGATTGCTCTCAACACAAAAAAGTGCTTCCAGTATTTTCTCCATCAGCAATACAAAACTAAACAGGGGGTCCAACCCCTCCCCCCCCTGCCGTGTACACTAGTAAAAAGAATATCTATACATAAACTTTATAAAGCTAATTAAAATAATATCTCTGAAATGTTACAATGTAACCTACTAGCAGGAATAGTCTGGGTGGGAGCCAAGTGTTGGAAGTTAGGGTGGCCTTACCCAGGCCCCTCTACACCACCCCTCCCCCATATAATAACATTGGGATGACTTACCTGAAGAAGTATACGGTGACACCAGTACAGTCAGGCATTAATTGAATAAGAAAAAAGTACGCCTGCAAGGAGAATGGATATTATTACTGATATCAATTTGTCATGTCAAAATTTGAAGACCTGGGGCCAGATTCTCATAAGAGATACGACGGTGTATCTCCAGATACACCATCGTATCTCTGTTTTTGGCCCCGGGTATGTATGCGCCTGATTCCTAGAATCACTTCCGCATAGATACGGCGTAGATCCAACAGGGGTAAGACACTTACACCGTCGGATCTTAGATGTAATTCTACGCTGGCCGCTAGGTGGCGTTTACGTCGATTTCTCATTTGACTATGCAAATGAGCCTAATACGCCGATTCCCGAACGTTTTTTGCGCGCCTCATCGTCGTTTACGTCGTTTTCGTAAGCGTAAGGTTACCCCCGCTATATGAGGGGGTAACCTTACGTCAGTCCGCCGCATGCCATGTTAAGTATGGCGTCGGGACAGCGTCGTCTTTTTCCGTCGTTTTACTAAGTCGTTCGCGAATAGGGCTTTACGTCGACGACGCTCACGTCGGCTTCATTGACGTTTCCCGTCGTGAGCTGGAGCATGCGCACTGGGCTATTTTTACGGCCGGCGCATGCGCAGTTCGTTCGGCGCAGGGGGCGCGCTTAATTTAAATACAAGCCGCCCCCTTCGATTTACGCGGGGATGCGCCGGGCCATTTACACTACGCCGCCGGAAGTTACGGAGCAAGTGCTTTGAGAATACGGCACTTGCTCTAGTAAGTTGCGGTGGCGTAGTGTAAATGGCTTACGCTACGCTACGCCGGAATCTACGTGAATCTGGCCCCTGGTATCTATTGAAGAAAAAATTAAGTGCGCTAGTTAAATAAATCAGTTGCATTAAATTAGTGCTAATATAAGTAATTGATACAAAATATATGCCTAATAACAAAAAAAGACACAAATAGTAAAGTCCATAAGTAATAGACTAGATAGTCACAATAAATAATGACTACTCAATAAAGTCCCCGGTATCTATAAGTTTAAAAAGTCCAGCCAAACGAAATTAGCGGCGCTTTACCGCTAACGCTTGAGTGGAATTCCGTCGGAAAAAAAAATCCAACTTTCCACTCATGTGTACGCGGCGTTTGAGTTCCCTTCACTGGAACTAGTGATGAGCGGAATACGCCATATTCGATTTCGCAATATTTCACGAATATATAGAAGAATATTCGCGAAATATTTGTTAATATCGAATATTCGTGATATTTTATCAAAAAAAAAAAAATGTTGCGAAATTTCGCTAGTGCGAATGCGAAATTGATTGCGAAATTCTTGTCAACACGTGAAAACGGAGATCATTTCCTGGATTACTAAACTAATATGCACTAAACACTAAGGCCTCGTACACACGAGGGGATATGTCCGCTGAAAACGGTCCGATGGACCGTTTCAGCAGACATCTCCGCTCGTGTGTATGGGCTAGCGGACAGATTTCTCCACCCGACAGATTTCAAAGCATGCTTTGAAATCTATCCGGTGGGAATCTGTCCGCCCGACATGTCTGCTGGTTAGTACACTTACCAGCAGACATGTCGTCCCGCACCGCCGCCGCGCCGCCGCCGAATGGATTCGGCGCATGCGCGGAAGTGTTTTACTTCCTGGTGCGGTGACGTGGCGGTGACGTGGCGGCGTCAACGTCACCGCCGCGTCACCGACACGTCACCGCGCCGTCCGCCGGCGGGGAATTTGATCCGATGGTGTGTACACGCCATCGGATCAAACTCCAGATCGGACATATCCGATGGAAATGGTCCGCGGACCGTTTTCATCGGATATGTCCGATCGTGTGTATGAGGCCTAACTCTACTTACACAAGCTTATATGACTAAACTAAAGCTAATTTTTTTTTTTATACACAAAACACAGAAGGGCAGAGAAAGTATTCGCATTGCGAATATTCGGCAACATAAAAGGATCGCCTCAGCTACTCGGCCCAGGGTCTCTAATCATACCAGCAATGCTTTTAGACGTCGATGGAGATCACTAGGATGTGATCTGTTTTAAAAATAAATTTGAAAAAATACGAAGAATAGCAATAGCGAATATTCACCGCGATATTCGATTTATTTGCGAATACTCGAATATGCAATATTCGTGAGCAACACTAACTGGAACTAGGGGGCCAAGCCCCACTACTGAAAAACAACCCCCACACCATAATCCCCCCTCCACCAAATGATTTGGACCAGTGCACAAAGCAAGGTCCATAAAGATATAAATGAGCGAGTTTGGGGTGGTGGAACTTGACTGGCCTGCGTAGAGTCCTGACCTCAACCTGATACCTTTGGGATGAATTAGAGGGGAGACTGCGAGCCAGGCCTTCTCATCCAACATCAGTGCCTGACCTCACTTCTGGAAGAACGGTCAAACATCCCCATAGACACACTCCTAAACCTTGTGGACGACCTTCCCAGAAGAGTTGAAGCTGTTATAGCTGCAAAGGGCGGAGCCAACTCAATACTGAACCCTACGGACTAAGACTGAGATGTCATTAACCACTTAAGGACCCATTCACGCCAATATACATCGGCAGAATGGCACAGCTGGGCACAATCACGTACCTGTACGTGTCTCTTTAAGCCCAGCCGTGGGGTCGCGACCCGGTTCGAATCTCCGCGACCCCGCCTGCGGGCCCCCGCGGACCCGATCGCCGCTGGTGTCCCGCGATCGGTCAGCGTAGCTGAAGAACGGGGAGAGGTGTGTGAAAACTTCGTTCTTGTTCTTCGTTGATCGTCTGTTCCCTGATATAGAGAAAGACGATCAGTGACGTCACACGTCCAGCGCCGCCCACCTACAGTTAAAAACACATATGAGGTCACACTTAACCCCTACAGCGCCCCCTAGTGGTTAACTCCTAAACTGCAATTGGCATTTTCACAGTAATCAGTGCATTTGTATAGCACTTTTTGCTGTGAAGATGGCAATGGTCCCAAAAATGTGTCAAAATTGTCCGATGTGTCCGCCATAATGTCGCAGTCACGAAAAAAATCGCTGATCGCCGCTATTAGTAGTAGAAAATAAATAAATAATAAAAATGCCATAAAACCATCCCCTATTTTGTAAACGCTATAATTTTTGCGCAAACCGATCGTTAAACGCTTATTGAGATTCTTTTTACCAAAAATGTGTAGAAGAATACGTATCGGCCTAAACCGAGGAAAAAAAAAGTTTTTTGGGGGATATTTATTACAGCAAAAAGTAAAAAATATTGAATTTTTTTCAAAATTGTCACTCTATTTTTGGGGAAAAAAGGACGCCAGTTTTTTTGGGAGCCACGTCGCACGACCGCGCAATTGTCAGTTAAATCGACGCAGTGCCCAATGGCAAAAGCTGGCCAGGTCCTTTAGCTGCGTAATGGTCCGGGGATTAAGTGGTTGAAGTTCATGTGCGTGGAAAGGCAGGTGTCCCAATACTTTTGGTAATAATTTAGACTATGTACAACAAAACAGTAAACAAGTCTTCAGAAACAAACAATGCTTTTCCACGAACTTGCAACCTACAGGTTACATGTAGTGAATATGGGGGGAATAATGCTGGCAGAGTAGCCGTCATTCAACTTGGAAGTGCCCAGGAGAGTCTATAGGGGGCAGTGTTGGAGCTAAGGTGAGGATTGCAGCCACACAGGTTTTTTTTTAACATGACTTATTACTAATAGTGTTGCTCACGAATATTCGCATTGCGAATATTCGCTACGAATATTGCATATTCGAGTATTCTCGAATAACTCGAATATTGCGGCGAATATTCACATTTTTTCAAATTTATTTTTAAAACAGATCACATCCTAGTGATCTCCATCGACGTCTAAAAGCATTGCTGGTATGATTAGAGACCCTGGGCCGAGTAGCTGATGCATTGCCAATTTTCGGCAACATAAAAGAATCGCATCAGCTACTCCGCCCTTCTTTTGCATCAGAGCCAATCAGAAAAACTCGAATATTCGGCAAAAGGAATATTGCGCGATATTCCTTTTGCCGAATATTCAAGTTATTCTGATTGGCTCTGATGCAAAAGAAGGGCGGAGAAGATAATCGCGCAATAGGAATATTGCGCGATTATCTTCTCCGCCCTTCTTTTGCCCCCTTATTCTCCTTTCTTTTAAGTAGAGTTAGTGTAGAGTGATGCCGCATACACACGGTCGTTTTTTGCGATGAAAAAAAACGAAGTTTTCTGTGAAGTAAAAAACGACGTTTTTGAAACGTCACTTTTCAAAGACAATTTTGCATACACACCATCATTTTTTCACAAAAAGCGAGGTTACGTTCACCACTCTTTTCCATTGAAGCTCGCTTCATAACTAGCTTCTGGGCATGCGCGGGTTGAAAAACGTCGTTTTTTTTCATCGCAAAAAACGACCGTGTGTACGCGGCATTAGTGTTTAGTGCATATTAGTTTAGTAATACAGGAAATGATCTCCGTTTATGAGAATTTCGCAAAAAATTTTTGGATAAAATATCACAAATATTCGATATTAGCGAATATTCGCGAATATTCTTCTATATATTCGCGCAATATCGCGAAATCGAATATGGCGTATTCCGCTCAACACTAATTACTAAGTGAAGGTGGATCTGCTGTAAAATAAAGATGGCTCTGTATCATTTCTACTTTCCCTTTAAGATATCTACAAGATTAAATTCACGAATATCAAGAAACTCCTAAGAATATTGAGGCCAAGAACACTGGATCTCATACTCACTTGTCTCCTGATCTTTGTACTGAGTTTCTTGTATTCATTGGATGAAGGATTTGTATATTCTTCTTTGAACTGCAGATTCAATAATATAATGAAATAATAACTATAGACTATTGGCTTCGTATCTGTGGGCCTAATTGCTGGCCTCGTTGTTGGTAACATTGTTGTCAGTGTTGCTGTAGCTGTTGGTTTTGCGGTTGTCAGCGCTGCTGTAGCTGTTGGTTTTGCGGTTGTCAGTGCTGCTGTAGCTGTTGGTTTTGCGGTTGTCAGCGCTGCTGTAGCTGTTGGTTTTGCGGTTGTCAGTGCTGCTGTAGCTGTTGGTTTTGCCGTTGTCAGCGCTGCTGTAGCTGTTGGTTTTGCGGTTGTCAGCGCTGCTGTAGCTGTTGGTTTTGCCGTTGTCAGCGCTGCTGTAGCTGTTGGTTTTGCGGTTGTCAGCGCTGCTGTAGCTGTTGGTTTTGCGGTTGTCAGCGCTGCTGTAGCTGTTGGTTTTGCAGTTGTCAGCGCTGCTGTAGCTGTTGGTTTTGCGGTTGTCAGTGCTGCTGTAGCTGTTGGTTTTGCGGTTGTCAGCGCTGCTGTAGCTGTTGGTTTTGCCGTTGTCAGCGCTGCTGTAGCTGTTGGTTTTGCGGTTGTCAGCACTGCTGTAGCTGTTGGTTTTGCGGTTGTCAGCGCTGCTGTAGCTGTTGGTTTTGCCGTTGTCAGCGCTGCTGTAGCTGTTGGTTTTGCCGTTGTCAGCGCTGCTGTAGCTGTTGGTTTTGCCGTTGTCAGCGCTGCTGTAGCTGTTGGTTTTGCCGTTGTCAGCGCTGCTGTAGCTGTTGGTTTTGCGGTTGTCAGCGCTGCTGTAGCTGTTGGTTTTGCCGTTGTCAGCGCTGCTGTAGCTGTTGGTTTTGCGGTTGTCAGCGCTGCTGTAGCTGTTGGTTTTGCAGTTGTCAGCGCTGCTGTAGCTGTTGGTTTTGCGGTTGTCAGTGCTGCTGTAGCTGTTGGTTTTGCGGTTGTCAGCGCTGCTGTAGCTGTTGGTTTTGCCGTTGTCAGCGCTGCTGTAGCTGTTGGTTTTGCGGTTGTCAGCACTGCTGTAGCTGTTGGTTTTGCGGTTGTCAGCGCTGCTGTAGCTGTTGGTTTTTTCGTTGTCAGCGCTGCTGTAGCTGTTGGTTTTGCGGTTGTCAGCGCTGCTGTAGCTGTTGGTTTTGCAGTTGTCAGTGCTGCTGTAGCTGTTGGTTTTGCAGTTGTCAGTGCTGCTGTAGCTGTTGGTTTTGCAGTTGTCAGTGTTGCTGTAGCTGTTGGTTTTGCGGTTGTCAGCGCTGCTGTAGCTGTTGGTTTTGCAGTTGTCAGTGCTGCTGTAGTTTTGGCTGGTGAAGATGTATTTGGTGCTGTTGTTGTTAGTACTGCAGTTCCCAGCGCTGCTGTCACTGTAATTGGTGCAGTTGCATTTGTACTTGGCAATGCTGTAGTTGTTGGTACTGAAGTTGTAGCTGATACTTTTGTAGTTGTAGGTGGTTCAGTTGTAGTTGGCACCTCTGTAGTTGTAGGTGTGGCAGTTGTAGTTGGTACTTTTGTAGTTGTAGATGTGACAGTTGTGGTTGGCACTTTTGTAGTTGTAGGTGAGGCAGTTGTAGTTGGTACTTCTGTAGTTGTAGGTGATTCAGTTGTAGTTGGCACCTCTGTGGTTGTAGGTGTGGCAGCTGTAGTTGGTGCTGCTGTAGTTGTAGGTGTGGCAGCTGTAGTTGGTGCTGCTGTAGTTGTAGGTGTGACCGTTGTAGTTGGTACTTCTGTAGTTGTAGGTGTGGCAGTTGTAGTTGGTACTTCTGTAGTTGTAGGTGTGGCAGTTGTAGTTGGTACTTCTGTAGTTGTAGGTGTGGCCGTTGTAGTTGGTACTTCTGTAGTTGTAGGTGGGGCAGTTGTAGTTGGCACTTCTGTAGTTGTAGGTGGGGCAGTTGTAGTTGGCACTTCTGTAGTTGTAGGTGGGGCAGTTGTAGTTGGCATTTCTGTAGTTGTAGGTGGGGCAGTTGTAGTTGGCACTTCTGTAGTTGTAGGTGGGGCAGTTGTAGTTGGCACTTCTGTAGTTGTAGGTGGGGCAGTTGTAGTTGGCACTTCTGTAGTTGTAGGTGTGGCAGTTGTAGTTGGCACGTCTGTAGTTGTAGGTGGGACAGCTGTAGTTGGTACTGCTGTAGTTGTAGGTGTGGCAGTTGTAGTTGGCACTTCTGTAGTTGTAGATGTGGCAGTTGTAGTTGGTACTTCTGTAGTTGTAGGTGTGGCAGTTGTAATTGGCACTTCTGTAGTTGTAGGTGGGGCAGTTGTAGTTGGCACTTCTGTAGTTGTAGGTGGGGCAGTTGTAGTTGGCACTTCTGTAGTTGTAGGTGGGGCAGTTGTAGTTGGCATTTCTGTAGTTGTAGGTGGGGCAGTTGTAGTTGGCACTTCTGTAGTTGTAGATGTGGCAGTTGTAGTTGGTACTTCTGTAGTTGTAGGTGTGGCAGTTGTAATTGGCACTTCTGTAGTTGTAGGTGGGGCAGTTGTAGTTGGCACTTCTGTAGTTGTAGGTGGGGCAGTTGTAGTTGGCACTTCTGTAGTTGTAGGTGGGGCAGTTGTAGTTGGCATTTCTGTAGTTGTAGGTGGGGCAGTTGTAGTTGGCACTTCTGTAGTTGTAGGTGGGGCAGTTGTAGTTGGCACTTCTGTAGTTGTAGGTGGGGCAGTTGTAGTTGGCACTTCTGTAGTTGTAGGTGTGGCAGTTGTAGTTGGCACGTCTGTAGTTGTAGGTGGGACAGTTGTAGTTGGTACTGCTGTAGTTGTAGGTGTGGCAGTTGTAGTTGGCACTTCTGTAGTTGTAGATGTGGCAGTTGTAGTTGGTACTTCTGTAGTTGTAGGTGTGGCAGTTGTAATTGGCACTTCTGTAGTTGTAGGTGGGGCAGTTGTAGTTGGTACTTCTGTAATTCTAGGTGTGGCAGTTGTAGTTGGTACTTTTGTAGTTGTAGATGTGACAGTTGTGGTTGGCACTTTTGTAGTTGTAGGTGTGGCAGTTGTAGTTGGCACTTCTGTAGTTGTAGATGTGGCAGTTGTAGTTGGTACTTCTGTAGTTGTAGGTGTGGCAGTTGTAGTTGGTACTTCTGTAGTTGTAGATGTGGCTGTTGTAGTTGGTACTTCTGTAGTTGTAGATGTGGCAGTTGTAGTTGGCACTTCTGTAGTTGTCGGTGTCGCAGTTGTATTTGGTACTTCTGTAGTTGTAGGTGTGGCAGTTGTAGTTGGCACTTCTGTAGTTGTAGATGTGGCAGTTGTAGTTGGCACTTCTGTAGTTGTAGATGTGGCAGTTGTAGTTGCCACTTTTGTAGTTGTAGGTGTTGCAGTTGTAGTTGGCACTTCTGTAGTTGTAGGTGTGGCAGTTGTAGTTGGCACTTCTGTAGTTGTAGGTGTGGCCGTTGTAGTTGGCACTTCTGTAGTTGTAGATGTGGCTGTTGTAGTTGGTACTTCTGTAGTTGTAGGTGTGGCAGTTGTAGTTGGCACTTCTGTAGTTGTAGGTGTGGCAGTTGTAGTTGGCACTTCTGTAGTTGTAGATGTGGCAGTTGTAGTTGGCACTTCTGTAGTTGTAGGTGTGACCGTTGTAGTTGGCACTTCTGTAGTTGTAGATGTGGCAGTTGTAGTTGGTACTTCTGTAGTTGTAGGTGTGGCAGTTGTAGTTGGCACTTCTGTAGTTGTAGGTGTGGCAGTTGTAGTTGGTACTTCTGTAGTTGTAGATGTGGCAGTTGTAGTTGGCACTTCTGTAGTTGTAGGTGTGGCAGTTGTAGTTGGCACTTTTGTAGTTGTAGATGTGACCGTTGTAGTTGGTACTTCTGTAGTTGTAGGTGTGGCAGTTGTAGTTGGCACTTCTGTAGTTGTAGGTGTGGCAGTTGTAGTTGGCACTTCTGTAGTTGTAGGTGTGGCCGTTGTAGTTGGTACTTCTGTAGTTGTAGGTGGGGCAGTTGTAGTTGGCACTTCTGTAGTTGTAGGTGTGGCAGTTGTAGTTGGCACTTCTGTAGTTGTAGGTGTGGCCGTTGTAGTTGGTACTTCTGTAGTTGTAGGTGTGGCAGTTGTAGTTGGCACTTCTGTAGTTGTAGGTGTGGCCGTTGTAGTTGGCACTTCTGTAGTTGTAGATGTGGCAGTTGTAGTTGGCACTTCTGTAGTTGTAGGTGTGGCCGTTGTAGTTGGTACTTCTGTAGTTGTAGATGTGGCAGTTGTAGTTGGCACTTCTGTAGTTGTCGGTGTCGCAGTTGTAGTTGGCACTTCTGTAGTTGTAGATGTGGCAGTTGTAGTTGGCACTTCTGTAGTTGTAGGTGTGGCAGTTGTAGTTGGCACTTCTGTAGTTGTAGGTGTAGCCGTTGTAGTTGGCACTTCTGTAGTTGTAGATGTGGCTGTTGTAGTTGGTACTTCTGTAGTTGTAGATGTGGCTGTTGTAGTTGGCACTTCTGTAGTTGTAGGTGTGGCAGTTGTAGTTGGTACTTCTGTAGTTGTAGGTGTGACAGTTGTAGTTGGTACTTCTGTAGTTGTAGGTGTGGCAGTTGCAGTTGGCACTTCTGTAGTTGTAGGTGAGGCAGTTGTTGTGTTTACAAAGGTGAGAGGAATGTCCCCCAAGGTGCTGTTATTTTCCTTGGCATTCCTATTAAATGTTTCCTGCACTCTCATGTCAGTCTGATTGTCATTCAGGAACTCTGCGGACGTGTTGGCGATGGTGGAACCTTCCCTGTAGGAAAAACACACAGAAATATCTCAGCCTTGATGCCTTCTCTCTGGTCAGATCCACCACTTACACAGACGTATTCTTCTCTATATGAACCCAGCACTGTGTATAATGTGTGAAAAGACAGGCCGTGTGCATTCACCCTCTTTATCCTCCTCAGTAGCAGAAGGTTTTAGTTCAGTGGCGGAACTACCAGGGTCACAGCAGTCACACTTGCGGCCGGGCCTTGGCATTCCGCCACTGTGGCATCTCCCCCTGCACCCCGGGCTGTCAGTTCACTATGCAGTGGAGGCAGGGGGGGCGATCGGGAGCTCTGTGGTGCCCGCGGGATGTCCCTCCGGCTAGCAATTTTTTTCCCAGTATACAGTGGATATGGGGAGGGGTCGGGCAGGTATCGGCTTTAGTATACCTATTTGTACACTGATACCTGCCCGGGTCAGAGGCCCCTCCCCTCTCCACTGTATGCAGGGAAATAAATTGCGGGCTTGGGGGACATCCCACGGGCACCAGAGATGCCGATCAGCCCCCCCTCAATTGCATAGTGAACTGACAGTCGGGTGCAGGGGAAGATGCTGTGGGCACCACAGAGCTGCTGATCAATGCGCAGGTAAGTGGCCATGGGGTGATCTGACTCTATGGAAGTACAGTGTGTATATATATATATATATATATGTGTATGGGTGAGCATGCCTGTGTATATAGGTACTGTACGTGTGTATGTATGCATGTGTGTATACTGTATACTGCAGTGGCGGCTGGTGCTCAAAATATTTGGGGGGGGGGGGTGCAAACAAACTGAAAAAAAAAAAACCATCAATTGCAGCCACTGTGCCCATCTAATCCAGCTACTGTACCTATCAATCACAGCTACTTTGCCCATAAATTTTCACCACTGTGCACATTAGGTGCAGCCACTGTGCCCATCAAGCGTAGCCACTGTACCCATAAATTGCTGCCACTGTGCCGTCAAACACAGCTACTGTACCCACCAATTGCTGCCAGTTTGCCCATCAATTGCGGCTACTGTGCCCATCAAATCCAGCTACTGTGCCAATCAATCACAGCTACTGTGCCCATAAATTTCCACCACTGTGCACTTTAAGTGCAGCCACTGTGCCCATCAAGCGCAGCCACTGTACCCGTCAAACACAGCTACTGTACCCAGGGCCGCCATCAGGGGGGTACAGGCATTACACCTGTAAGGGGCCCGGGGGTTCCCAGGGGCCCGGATGGGAACCCCCTAAAAAAGGAGGTCCCCAAGGAGGGCCAATTTTTTTTCTTTTATTATTTTTTAGGGGTTTGGAGGTCCCCAGGGGCCCCAGATGGCAACCCCCTCTTTTTTTAATTTATTTTTTATAAAAATATTTATTTTTTAATATATTTTTATTTTATTTTTTATTAAAGGGACAATTTTTTTTCTTTTATTATTTTTTAGGGGTCCAGAGGTCCCCGAGGGCCCCAGATGGCAACCCCCTCTTTTTTTATTTATTTTTTATAAAAATATATATATTTTTAATATATATTTCTTTTATTTTTTATTAAAGGGCCAATTTTTTTCTTTTAATATTTTTTAGAGGTCCAGAGGCCCCCAAGGGCCTGGAGGCCCCCAGGGCCCCAGATGGCAACCCCAATTTATTTTTGATAAAAAATATATTTTTTAATATATTTTTATTTTATTTTTTAAAGGGCCAGAGGTCCTTTTTTCTCTCTATTTTTTCTTTTTATCAAAGGGCCCAGAGGTCCCCAGGGCCACGGATGGCTACTCCCTTTTTTTTATATTTATTTTTCTTTATTTCTTAATTCGCAGCAGCCCCCCCGCTTCTCAATTTCAGACGGCAGCACCCCCCCCGGTTCTCCAGGGGGCCCATGCCTGAAGCTGTGTAAGGGGCCCCATAATTCCTGATGGCGGCCCTGGGTACCCACCAATTGCTGCCAGTTTGCCCATCAATTGCGGCTACTGTGCCCATCAATTGCTGCCAGTGTGCCCATCAATTGATCAATTGCGGCTACTGTGCCCATCAATTGCGGCTACTGTGCCCATCAAATGTTGCCAGTGTGTCCATCAATGGCTCTAATCAGGTGCTTCCAAAAAACACCCACGCCGCTGTACTTCAGGTGCCCGGCGCCTGAAAAGGGGCCCGGACACCTGAATAGGGGGTGTCAGCGGCAAACCTAGATAGATTCATGCAATGCAAGAATCTATCTATGGTGATAGAGCGGCTCAGGAGAGAGGGGGCGGCGCCCGTGCGCCCCTTATGGACGCACCGCCACTGGTATACAGTATGTGTGTGCATATATGTGTGTGTTGGGGGAGGTCACACAGTACAATATCCTATCTGGGTGCCAATGCATGATTCATACTGCTGCTGAGCAAGCGGATCCCGCTGACGGGTCTCCCCCATATCAAAGGGTCCTTAGGAGTGTGCGGGGTGCCAAGGTGCAGGTCTGTGGGGTGCAGAGATGTGCGGAAGAGTACATATATGTCCTGGGGGGGTGTTGAGGTGCGCTGGGGAATACAGAGGATGCTGGGAGGTGCAGAGGTGTGTGGGTGGGCTGTACTGGGGTTACAAAGGTTTTGCTGGACGTATGGAGGCATACTGAGGGATAAAGAGGATTCCAGAAGGTGCAGAGGTGTGCTGGGGGGGGTACAGAGAATGTTGAGAGGTGTGCTGGAGGGGTACAGAGGATGTTGAGAGGTGCAGAGGTGTTCTGGGGGGGGGGGGGGGGTTCAGAGGATGCTGAGAGGTGCAGAGGTGTGCTGGGAGGTACAGAGGATGTTGAGAGGTGCAGAGGTGTGCTGGGGGTAGAGAGGATGCTGAGAGGTGCAGAGGTGTGCTGGGGGGGGGGGGGGTACACAGAATGTTGAGAGGTGCAGAGCTGTGCTGGGAGGTACAGAGGATGTTGAAATCCAAAAACGAACAAGGAAAGGGAGTCACCGCTCCAGGGGGGTCTCGTGAGCAATTAAGGAACCTCTCAGGAAACCAAGGTGCTGGCAATGCACTAGGCAAATGTGGAATTTTTAAGGGGAATGGACAGCCGCACTCCAAAAGTTGTCTTTATTTGTAAATCAAGGACATGCATCACCAAATACAGCCAGAAAAGGGAGAGCTGACGCATTTCACACTAGTTTAGTGCTTAGTCATGGCTAAGTGCTGGTGGGGGGGGGGGGGGGGGGGGGTACAGAGGCTGTTGAGAGTTGCAGAGGTGTGTGCTGGGGGGTACAGAGGATGTTGAGAGGTGCAGAGGTGTGCTGGGGGGTACAGAGGATGTTGAGAGGTGCAGAGGTGTGCTGGGGGGTACAGAGGATGTTGAGAGGGTGCAGAGGTGTGCTGGGAGAGGGATGGGAGGGTACAGAGGCTTTTGAGAGGTGCAGAGGTGTGCTTAGGGGGAGGGGGGGGGGTACAGAGGATGTTGAGAGGTACAGAGGTTTGCTGGGGAGGGTACAAAGAATGTTGAGAGGTGCAGAGGTGTGCTGGGGGGTACAGAGGATGTTGAGAGGTACAGCGGTGTGCTGGGAGGGTACAAAGAATGTTGAGAGGTGCAGAGGTGTGCTTAGGGGGGGGGGGGGGTACAGAGGATGTTGAGAGGTACAGAGGTTTGCTGGGAGGGTACAAAGAATGTTGAGAGGTACAGAGGTGTGCTGGGGGGGGTACGGAGGATGTTGAGAGGTACAGATGTGTGCTGGGGGGTACAGAGGATGTTGAGAGTTGCAGAGGTGTGCTGGGGGGTACAGAGGATGTTGAGAGTTGCAGAGGTGTGCTGGGGGGTACAGAGGAAGTTGAGAGTTGCAGAGGTGTGCTGGGGGGTACAGAGGAAGTTGAGAGTTGCAGAGGTGTGCTGGGAGGGTACAGTGGCTTTTGAGAGGTGCAGAGGTGTGCTGGGAGGGTACAAAGAATGTTGAGAAGTGCAGAGGTGTGCTGGGGGGGGGGGGGTACAGAGGATGTTAAGAGGTACAGAGGTGTGCTGGGGGGTGTGCGGAGGATGTTGAGAGGTACAGACGTGTGCTGGGAGGGTACAGAGGCTTTTGAGAGGTGCAGAGGTGTGCTTAGGGGGGGGGAGTACAGAGGATGTTGAGAGGTACAGAGGTTTGCTGGGAGGGTACAGAGGCTTTTGAGAGGTTCAGAGGTGTGCTTAAGGGGGGGTACAGAGGATGTTGAGAGGTACAGAGGTGTGCTGGGGGGGGGGGTGCGGAGGATGTTGAGAGGTACAGAGGTGTGCTGGGGGGGTGCGGAGGATGTTGAGAGGTACAGAGGTGTGCTGGGGGGGTGCGGAGGATGTTGAGAGGTACAGAGGTGTGCTGGGGGGTGCGGAGGATGTTGAGAGGTACAGAGGTGTGCTGGGGGGGTGCGGAGGATGTTGAGAGGTACAGAGGTGTGCTGGGGGGGTGCGGAGGATGTTGAGAGGTACAGAGGTGTGCTGGGGGGGTGTGGAGGATGTTGAGAGGTACAGAGGTGTGTGCAGGAGGTGCAGTGATGTGCAAAGGGGTACAGAAGTGTGCTGGGGAGTAGGAAGGTGTTCTAGGGGTACAGGGGTTATTTGGGAGGTACAGAGATGTGTAAGGTGTACGGAGGCATTCAGGGATGTAAAAAAAGGGCAAATGGGTGTGGCATTAGATAATTCTTGTAGAACCACCCATTTTAAATGGCCCACCCCTAATTAAGATACGTTCTCCGCCTACATTGGTTGGCTGAACACATAGAAAAAAAAAGGCGTCCCTGAAATATGTTTTTGGAAAGGTTGGCAACTGTGCAGGAAGAGGTCCTGCTGCAGAACACGTGAAAAGGTCCTGCTGTGGGACCTCAATAAAGGGATTAAAGGGCCCCGGATCAATGGTAAGGGCCCCCGGGACAGGATTGGGGGGGCCCTTCATTGTTCCTTGCACCGGGGCCCTGAAGGTTCTAGTTACGCCTTTGGGTTTTACCCCCGTCATTAACAGCCCATTTTTCAGTTTTCATCTCTGTGATACTTTGGATGACAAGTACTCAGTGATGAGTTTTCGGAAAGTGACAATTGGTAAATATTTATTTTTTTCCCACACAAACTTATCATTTTAATAACTTACCGGAAGCCGTATACAGTGACACCGACGCAGCCAAACAACGTCTTTTGAAGGAGTTGAAGCGCCTGCAGGGAGAATATATATATATATAATTCATGTAAAAATTTCAAGGCCTTGTAGTCAGTTACAAAAATACGATTGAAGTGTACGTTAAAGAGAAAGTAAACCCTCCCCCTGCAAAACAGGAAAAAAAATAACCTGCAAGAGAAAGGCATAATGAGCTAGTATGCATAGCATTATTGAAAATATCTCCTAAACCGTGTAGGTTTAGGAGACATTTCTTGCACCTACAGGTAAGCCTTAATCTATTCTTACCTGTAGGTGCAAGTTGTGTGGTTTGGGTTTACAACCCCTTTTAAAGGTTTTGTAAACCCTCCTGTGCATTAAGGTGAAAATACTTCTGCGAGCCCCCCCCCCCCCCCCCGTTTTACTTACCTGAGCCCTGGAATGTCCCACGAGGAGGATGTGCCGTCTCTCTGCCCGGGGTTCTTGGCTCTCGATTGGATAGATTGATAGCAGTGCAGCTATTGGCTCCCGCTGCTATCAATCAAATCCAATGACGCGGCCGGTGCCAAGTCATACATTCAGTGGCTATGGATTCCAAATGCTGGACTCGGGAACGCGCTCGCAAGGTAATCTGCATCCCAAAGCTCACACCCATGTGTGTGTGTCTTTATATATATATATACTGTACATATATATATATATATATAAAATTTGTGTATATATTCATATATACAGTTGAACCTCGGATTACGACCATAATCCGTTCCAGGAGAATGCTCGTAATCCAAAATACTTGCATATCAAAGCGAGTTTTCCCATTGAAGTCAATGGAAATGAAAATAATTTGTTCTGCATCGACTTCAATGGGATACAATACCAAATGCGGCCAGAGGCAAAGGGGGGGGGGGGGGGGCAGAGAGCGTCGAAAATGGCCGAAAAGGCCCGAGGACACTTCGGTTAATTTCCTGCGCCCCCGTACCTCAGGCTAAATGAGGTACTGCAGGCCTATTTTCGGCTCTGCTCGGCTTCTGCGCCCCCGTACCTCAGGCAAAATGAGGCACTGCAGGCCAATGTTCGGCTCTGCTTGGCTTCTGCGCCCCTGTACCTCGGGCCAAATGAGGTACTGCAGGCCTATTTTCGGCTCTGCTCGGCTTCTGCGCCCCTGTACCTCGGGCCAAATGAGGTACTGCAGGCCTATTTTCGGCTCTGCTCGGCTTCTGCGCCCCCGTACCTCAGGCCAAATGAGGCACTGCAGGCCAATGTTCAGCTTTTCTCTGCCCCTGTGCCCCCGTACCATAGGCCAAAAGATGTACTGCAGGCCCATTTTCGGCTCTGCTCGGCTTCTGCGCCCCCGTACCTCAGGCTAAATGAGGTACTGCAGGCCTATTTTCGGCTCTGTTCAGCTTCTGCGCCCCCGTACCTCAGGCCAAATGAGGTACTGCAGGCCTATTTTCGGCTCTGCTCGGCTTCTGCGCCCCCGTACCTCAGGCAAAATGAGGCACTGCAGGCCAATGTTCGGCTCTGCTTGGCTTCTGCGCCCCCGTACCTCAGGCCAAATGAGGCACTGCAGGCCAATGTTCGGCTTTTCTCTGCCCCTGCGCCCCCGTACCATAGGCCAAAAGATGTACTGCAGGCCTATTTTCGGCTCTGCTCGGCTTCTGCGCCCCTGTACCTCGGACCAAATGAGGTACTGCAGGCCTATTTTCGGCTCTGCTCGGCTTCTGCGCCCCCGTACCTCAGGCCAAGTTGTGTGGTTTGGGTTTACAACCCCTTTTAAAGGTTTTGTAAACCCTCCTGTGCATTAAGGTGAAAATACTTCTGCGAGCCCCCCCCCCCCCCCGTTTTACTTACCTGAGCCCTGGAATGTCCCACGAGGAGGATGTGCCGTCTCTCTGCCCGGGGTTCTTGGCTCTCGATTGGATAGATTGATAGCAGTGCAGCTATTGGCTCCCGCTGCTATCAATCAAATCCAATGACGCGGCCGGTGCCAAGTCATACATTCAGTGGCTATGGATTCCAAATGCTGGACTCGGGAACGCGCTCGCAAGGTAATCTGCATCCCAAAGCTCACACCCATGTGTGTGTGTCTTTATATATATATATACTGTACATATATATATATATATATAAAATTTGTGTATATATTCATATATACAGTTGAACCTCGGATTACGACCATAATCCGTTCCAGGAGAATGCTCGTAATCCAAAATACTTGCATATCAAAGCGAGTTTTCCCATTGAAGTCAATGGAAATGAAAATAATTTGTTCTGCATCGACTTCAATGGGATACAATACCAAATGCGGCCAGAGGCAAAGGGGGGGGGGGGGGCAGAGAGCGTCGAAAATGGCCGAAAAGGCCCGAGGACACTTCGGTTAATTTCCTGCGCCCCCGTACCTCAGGCTAAATGAGGTACTGCAGGCCTATTTTCGGCTCTGCTCGGCTTCTGCGCCCCCGTACCTCAGGCAAAATGAGGCACTGCAGGCCAATGTTCGGCTCTGCTTGGCTTCTGCGCCCCCGTACCTCAGGCCAAATGAGGCACTGCAGGCCAATGTTCGGCTTTTCTCTGCCCCTGCGCCCCCGTACCATAGGCCAAAAGATGTACTGCAGGCCTATTTTCGGCTCTGCTCGGCTTCTGCGCCCCTGTACCTCGGGCCAAATGAGGTACTGCAGGCCTATTTTCGGCTCTGCTCGGCTTCTGCGCCCCCGTACCTCAGGCCAAATGAGGCACTGCAGGCCAATGTTCAGCTTTTCTCTGCCCCTGTGCCCCCGTACCATAGGCCAAAAGATGTACTGCAGGCCCATTTTCGGCTCTGCTCGGCTTCTGCGCCCCCGTACCTCAGGCTAAATGAGGTACTGCAGGCCTATTTTCGGCTCTGTTCAGCTTCTGCGCCCCCGTACCTCAGGCCAAATGAGGTACTGCAGGCCTATTTTCGGCTCTGCTCGGCTTCTGCGCCCCCGTACCTCAGGCAAAATGAGGCACTGCAGGCCAATGTTCGGCTCTGCTTAGCTTCTGCGCCCCCCGTACCTCAGGCCAAATGAGGCACTGCAGGCCAATGTTCGGCTTTTCTCTGCCCCTGCGCCCCCGTACCATAGGCCAAAAGATGTACTGCAGGCTCATTTTCGGCTCTGCTCGGCTTCTGCGCCCCCGTACCTCAGGCTAAATGAGGTACTGCAGGCCTATTTTCGGCTCTGTTCAGCTTCTGCGCCCCCGTACCTCAGGCCAAATGAGGTACTGCAGGCCTATTTTCGGCTCAGCTCGGCTTCTGCGCCCCCGTACCTCAGGCTAAATGAGGTACTGCAGGCCTATTTTCGGCTCTGTTCAGCTTCTGCGCCCCCGTACCTCAGGCCAAATGAGGTACTGCAGGCCTATTTTCGGCTCTGCTTGGCTTCTGCGCCCCCGTACCTCAGGCAAAATGAGGCACTGCAGGCCAATGTTCGGCTCTGCTTGGCTTCTGCGCCCCCGTACCTCAGGCCAAATGAGGCACTGCAGGCCAATGTTCGGCTTTTCTCTGCCCCTGCGCCCCCGTACCATAGGCCAAAAGATGTACTGCAGGCTCATTTTCGGCTCTGCTCGGCTTCTGCGCCCCCGTACCTCAGGCTAAATGAGGTACTGCAGGCCTATTTTCGGCTCTGTTCAGCTTCTGCGCCCCCGTACCTCAGGCCAAATGAGGTACTGCAGGCCTATTTTCGGCTCGGCACGGCTTCTGCAGCCCCCGTACCTCAGGCCAAATAAGGTACTGCAGGCCTATTTAGCTTGAATTCAACACTCACAAACCGAGTCAGAATTTAAAAAAAGAGGCTGCTCGCAAATCAGAACTCTTAAACCGAGGTTCTACTATATATATATATATATATATATATATATATATATACATATATATGGCCTTGGCCCAGGCACACCTCACACATCCTGTGCGCATACCTATGGCACTGACCATCATTCAACCTGGAGGAGGACTTCAGAGTCTGCAGGGAACACAGCACAGGGCCCATGACAAGAATTGCAGAAAGAGTTGCATTTCTTTTTTATAACACACAGGCTACTCATATGTGACTTTGAATAGTTACTAAAGATGCTTTAAAAATAAGAATGGCTCCATTCCAGTAAATCTTCTTTTTAAACAATCTACCTAAAATTCCATTCATGGAAGTCAAGGAACTTGTAATAATATTTCAGACAATAATAATAGTTCTCATACTCACATAAAACCGGATCGTTTCACTGAGCTTCTTGTATTTTTCAGATGAAGAATTATTATAATCCGGTATAAATTGCAGATTCATTCTTATAATAAAGAAATAACTAAAAGTTCTTTGTTTAGCAGCTGTAGTTGTAGGCGGTGCAATTGTAGTTGGTACTTCTGTAGTTGTAGGTGTGACAGTTGTAGTTGGTACTTCTGTAGTTGTAGGTGTGGCAGTTGTAGTTAGTACTTCTGTGGTTGTAGGTGTGGCCGTTGTGGTTGGTACTTCAGTAGTTGTATGTGTTTCAGTTGTAGTTGGCACTTCTGTAGTTGTAGGTGTGGCAGTTGTAGTTGGTACTTTTGTAGTTGTTGGTGTGGCAGTTGTAGTTGGTACTTCTGTAGTTGTAGGTGTGGCAGTTGTAGTTGGTACTTTTGTAGTTGTTGGTGTGGCAGTTGTATTTGGTACTTCTGTAGTTGTAGGTGTGGCAGTTGTAGTTGGTACTTTTGTAGTTGTTGGTGTGGCAGTTGTAGTTGTAGGTGTGGCAGTTGTAGTTGGTACTTTTGTAGTTGTTGGTGTGGCAGTTGTATTTGGTACTTCTGTAGTTGTAGGTGTGGCAGTTGTAGTTGGTACTTTTGTAGTTGTTGGTGTGGCAGTTGTAGTTGGTACTTCTATAGTTGTAGGTGTGGCAGTTGTAGTTGGTACTTCTATAGTTGTAGGTGTGGCAGTTGTAGTTGGTACTTTTGTAGTTGTTGGTGTGGCAGTTGTAGTTGTAGGTGTGGCAGTTGTAGTTGGTACTTTTGTAGTTGTTGGTGTGGCAGTTGTAGTTGGTACTTTTGTAGTTGTAGGTGTGGCAGTTGTAGTTGGTACTTTTGTAGTTGTTGGTGTGGCAGTTGTAGTTGGTACTTCTATAGTTGTAGGTGTGGCAGTTGTAGTTGGTACTTCTATAGTTGTAGGTGTGGCAGTTGTAGTTGGCACTTCTGTAGTTGTAGGTGTGGCAGTTGTAGTTGGTACTTTTGTAGTTGTTGGTGTGGCAGTTGTAGTTGGTACTTCTATAGTTGTAGGTGTGGCAGTTTTAGTTGGCACTTCTGTAGTTGTAGGTGTGGCAGTTGTAGTTGGTACTTTTGTAGTTGTTGGTGTGGCAGTTGTAGTTGGTACTTCTGTAGTTGTAGGTGTGGCAGTTGTAGTTGGTACTTTTGTAGTTGTTGGTGTGGCAGTTGTATTTGGTACTTCTGTAGTTGTAGGTGTGGCAGTTGTAGTTGGTACTTTTGTAGTTGTAGGTGTGGCAGTTGTAGTTGGTACTTGTATAGTTGTTGGTGTGGCAGTTGTAGTTGGTACTTCTGTAGTTGTAGGTGTGGCAGTTGTTGTTGGTACTTTTGTAGTTGTTGGTGGGGCAGTTGTAGTTGGTACTTCTGTAGTTGTAGGTGTGGCAGTTGTAGTTGGTACTTTTTTTGTTGTTGGTGGGGCAGTTGTAGTTGGTACTTCTGTAGTTGTAGGTGTGGCAGTTGTAGTTGGCACTTCTGTAGTTGTAGATGTGGCAGTTGTAGTTGCCACTTCTGTAGTTGTAGATGTGGCAGTTGTAGTTGGCACTTCTGTAGTTGTAGGTGTGGCAGTTGTAGTTGGTACTTCTGTAGTTGTAGGTGTGGCAGTTGTAGTTGGTACTTCTGTAGTCGTAGATGTGACAGTTGTAGTTGGTACTTCTGTAGTTGTAAATGTGGCAGTTGTAGTTGGTACTTCTGTAGTCATAGATGTGACAGTTGTAGTTGGCACTTCTGTAGTTGTAGGTGTGACAGTTGTAGTTGGCACTTCTGTAGTTGTAGATGTGGCAGTTGTAGTTGCTACTTCTGTAGTTGTAGATGTGGCAGTTGTAGTTGGCACTTCTGTAGTTGTATATGTGGCAGTTGTAGTTGGCACTTCTGTAGTTGTAGGTCTAGCAGTTGTAGTTGGCACTTCTGTTGTTGTAGATGTGGCAGTTGTAGTTGGCACTTCTGTAGTTGTAGGTGAGGCAGTTGTAGTTGGCACTTCTGTAGTTGTAGGTGAGGCAGTTGTAGTTGGCACTTCTGTAGTTGTAGATGTGGCAGTTGTAGTTGGCACTTCTGTAGTTGTAGGTGAGGCAGTTGTAGTTGGCACTTCTGTAGTTGTAGGTGAGGCAGTTGTAGTTGGTACTTTTGTAGTTGTTGGTGTGGCAGTTGTAGTTGGCACTTCTGTAGTTGTAGGTGTGGCAGTTGTAGTTGGCACTTCTGTAGTTGTAGATGTGGCAGTTGTAGTTGGCACTTCTGTGGTTGTAGGTGTGGCTATTGTAGTTGGCACTTCTGTAGTTGTAGATGTGGCAGTTGTAGTTGGCACTTCTGTAGTTGTAGGTGAGGCAGTTGTTGTGTTTACAAAGGTGAGAGGAATGTCCCCCAAGGTGCTGTTATTTTCCTTGGCATTCCTATTAAATGTTTCCTGCACTCTCATGTCAGTCTGATTGTCATTCAGGAACTCTGCGGACGTGTTGGCGATGGTGGAACCTTCCCTGTAGGAAAAACACACAGAAATATCTCAGCCTTGATGCCTTCTCCCTGGTCAGATCCACCACTTACACAGACGTATTCTTCTCTATATGAACCCAGCACTGTGTATAATGTGTGAAAAGACAGGCCGTGTGCATTCACCCTCTTTATCCTCCTCAGTAGCAGCAGGTTTTAGTTCAGTGGCGGAACTACCAGGGTCACAGCAGTCACACTTGCGGCCGGGCCTTGGCATTCCGCCACTCTGGCATCTCCCCCTGCACCCCGGGCTGTCAGTTCACTATGCAGTGGAGGCAGGGGGGGGAGATCGGCAGCTCTGTGGTGCCCGCGGGATGTCCCTCCGGCTAGCAATTTTTTCCCCAGTATACAGTGGATATGGGGAGGGGTCGGGCAGGTATCGGCTTTAGTATACCTATTTGTACACTGATACCTGCCCGGGTCAGAGGCCCCTCCCCTCTCCACTGTATGCAGGGAAATAAATTGCGGGCTTGGGGGACATCCCACGGGCACCAGAGATGCCGATCAGCCCCCCCTCAATCGCATAGTGAACTGACAGTCAGGTGCAGGGGAAGATGCTGTGGGCACCACAGAGCTGCTGATCAATGCGCAGGTAAGTGGCCATGGGGTGATCTGACTGTATGGAAGTACAGTGTGTATATATATATGTGTATGGGTGAGCATGCCTGTGTATATAGGTACTGTACGTGTTTATGTATGCATGTGTGCCACTGTGCCGTCAAACACAGCTACTGTACCCATAAATTGCTGCCACTGTGCGTCAAACACAGCTACTGTACCCAGGGCCGCCATCAGGGGGGTACAGGCATTACACCTGTAAGGGGCCCGGGGGTCCCCAGGGGCCCGGATGGGAACCCCCTAAAAAAGGAGGTCCCCAGATGCCAACCCCCTCTTTTTTTATTTATTTTTTATAAAAATATTAATTTTTTAATATATTTTTCTTTTATTTTTTATTAAAGGGCCAATTTTTTTTCTTTTATTATTTTTTAGGGGTCCAGAGGTCCCCAGGGGCCCCAGATGACAACCCCCTCTTTTTTTATTTATTTTTTATAAAAATATTTATTTTTTAATATATTTTTATTTTATTTTTTATTAAAGGGACAATTTTTTTTCTTTTATTATTTTTTAGGGGTCCAGAGGTCCCCAGGGCCCCAGATGGCAACCCCCTCTTTTTTTATTTATTTTTTATAAAAATATATATATATTTTAATATATTTTTATTTTATTTTTTATTAAAGGGGCAATTTTTTTTCTTTTAATATTTTTCAGAGGTCCAGAGGTCCCCAAGGGCCCGGAGGCCCCCAGGGCCCCAGATGGCAACCCCCTCTTTTTTTATTTATTTTTTATAAAAATATTTATTTTTTAATATATTTTTCTTTTATTTTTTATTAAAGGGACAATTTTTTTCTTTTATTCTTTTTTAGGGGTCCAGAGGCCCCCAGGGCCCCAAATGGCAACCCCCTCTTTTTTAAATTTATTTTTGATAAAAAAAATATTTTTTAATATATTTTTATTTTATTTTTTAAAGGGCCAGAGGTCCTTTTTTTTCTCTCTTTTTTCTTTTCATCAAAGGGCCCAGAGGTCCCCAGGGCCACGGATGGCTACTCCCTTTTTTTATATTTATTTTTTCCTTTTTTGTAAAGGCCCCTCCCGCTTCTTAATTCGCAGCAGCC
Organism: Rana kukunoris; assembly: GCA_029574335.1. Classification (NCBI taxonomy): domain Eukaryota; kingdom Metazoa; phylum Chordata; class Amphibia; order Anura; family Ranidae; genus Rana; species Rana kukunoris. Next base: position 223,757,151 of record CM056055.1, on the reverse strand, counting down.
CCCCCCGCTTCTCAATTTCAGACGGCAGCACCCCCCCCCCCCCGGTTCTCCAGGGGGCCTAGCCCATGCCTGAAGCTGTGTAAGGGGCCCCATAATTCCTGATGGCGGCCCTGACTGTACCCACCAATTGCTGCCAGTGTGCCCATCAATTGCGGCTACTGTGCCCATCAATTGCGGCTACTGTGCCCATCAAATGTTGCCAGTGTGTCCATCAATGGCTCTAATCAGGTGCTTCCAAAAAACACCCACGCCGCTGTACTTCAGGTGCCCGGCGCCTGAAAAGGGGCCCGGACACCTGAATAGGGGGTGTCAGTGGCAAACATAGATGGATTCATGCAATGCAAGAATCTATCTATGGTGATAGAGCGGCTCAGGAGAGAGGGGGCGGCGCCCGTGCGCCCCTTATGGACGCACCGCCACTGGTATACAGTATGTGTGTTCATATATGTGTGTGTTGGGGGAGGTCACACAGTACAATATCCTATCTGGGTGCCAATGCATGATTCATAGTGCTGCTGAGCAAGCGGATCCCGCTGACGGGTCTCCCCCATATCAAAGGGTCCTTAGGAGTGTGCGGGGTGCCAAGGTGCAGATCTGTGGGGTGCAGAGATGCGCGGAAGAGTACATATATGTCCTGGGGGGGTGTTGAGGTGCGCTGGGGAATACAGAGGATGCTGGGAGGTGCAGAGGTGTGTGGGTGGGCTGTACTGGGGTTACAAAGGTTTTGCTGGACGTATGGAGGCATACTGAGGGATAAAGAGGATTCCAGAAGGTGCAGAGGTGTGCTGGGGGGGGGGGGGGTACAGAGAATGTTGATAGGTGTGCTGGGGGGGGGGGTACAGAGGATGTTGAGAGGTGTGCTGGGGGGGTACAGAGGATGCTGAGATGTGCAGAGGTGTGCAGGGGGGGTAGAGAGGATGCTGAGAGGTGCAGAGGTGTGCTGGGGGGGGGGAACAGAGAATGTTGAGAGGTGCAGAGGTGTGCAGGGGGGGGGGTAGAGAGGATGCTGAGAGGTGCAGAGCTGTGCTGGGAGGTACAGAGGATGTTGAAATCCAAAAACGAACAAGGAAAGGGAGTCACCGCTCCAGGGGGGGTCTCATGAGCAATTAAGGAACCTCTCAGGAAACCAAGGTGCTGGCAATGCACTAGGCAAATGTGGAATTTTCAAGGGGAATGGACAGCCGCACTCCAAAGGAACTTCAAAAGTTGTCTTTATTTGTAAATCAAGGACATGCATCACCAAATACAGCCAGAAAAGGGACAGCCGACGCGTTTCACACCAGTTCAGTGCTTTGTCATGGCTAAGTGCTGGGGGGGTACAGAGGCTGTTGAGAGCTGCAGAGGTGTGCTGGGGGGGTACGGAGGATGTTGAGAGGTGCAGAGGTGTGTTGGGGGGGTACAGAGGATGTTCAGAGGTGCAGAGGTGTGTTGGGGGGGGGGGTACAGAGGATGTTGAGAGGTGCAGAGGTGTGTTGGGGGGGGGGGTACAGAGGATGTTGAGAGGTACAGAGGTGTGCTGGGAGGGTACAGAGGATGTTGAGAGGTGCAGAGGTGTGCTTAGGGGGGGGTACAGAGAATGTTGAGAGGTACAGAGGTTTGCTGGGAGGGTACAAAGAATGTTGAGAGGTGCAGAGGTGTGCTGGGGGGGTACGGAGGATTTTGAGAGGTACAGAGGTGTGTTGGGGGGGGTACAGAGGATGTTGAGAGGTGCAGAGGTGTGTTGGGGGGGGGTACAGAGGATGTTGAGAGGTACAGAGGTGTGCTGGGGGGGGGGGGTGCGGAGGCTGTTGAGAGGTACAGAGGTGTGCTGGGGGGGGGGGTACAGAGGATGTTGAGAGGTACAGAGGTGTGTTGGGGGGTACAGAGGATGTTGAGAGGTGCAGAGGTGTGTTTGGGGGGGGGGGGGTACAGAGGATGTTGAGAGGTACAGAGGTGTGCTGGGGGGGGGGGTGCGGAGGATGTTGAGAGGTACAGAGGTGTGCTGGGGGGGGGGGGTACAGAGGATGTTGAGAGGTACAGAGGTGTGTTGGGGGGGTACAGAGGATGTTGAGAGGTGCAGAGGTGTGTTGGGGGGGGGGGGGGTACAGAGGATGTTGAGAGGTACAGAGGTGTGCTGGGAGGGTACAGAGGATATTGAGAGGTGCAGAGGTGTGCTGGGGGGGTACGGAGGATGTTGAGAGGTACAGAGGTGTGCTGGGGGGGTACAGAGGCTTTTGAGAGGTGCAGAGGTGTGCTTAGGGGGGGGGGGGTGCAGAGGATGTTGAGAGGTACAGAGGTGTGCTGGGGGGGGTACAGAGGATGTTGAGAGGTACAGAGGTGTGCTGGGGGGGGGGGGGTGCGGAGGATGTTGAGAGGTACAGAGGTGTGCTGGGGGGGGGGTACAGAGGATGTTGAGAGGTACAGAGGTGTGTTGGGGGGGGTACAGAGGAAGTTGAGAGGTGCAGAGGTGTGTTGGGGGGGGGGGGTACAGAGGATGTTGAGAGGTACAGAGGTGTGTTGAGGGGGGGTACAGAGGATGTTGAGAGGTACAGAGGTGTGCTGGGAGGGTACAGAGGATGTTGAGAGGTACAGAGGTGTGCTGGGGGGTACAGAGGATGTTGAGAGGTGCAGAGGTGTGCTTAGGGGGGGGGGGGTACAGAGGATGTTAAGAGGTACAGAGGTTTGCTGGGAGGGTACAAAGAATGTGGAGAGGTGCAGAGGTGTGCTGGGGGGTACAGAGGATGTTGAGAGTTGCAGAGGTGTGCTGGGAGGGTACAGAGGCTTTTGAGAGGTGCAGAGGTGTGCTTAGGGGGGGGGGGGGTGCAGAGGATGTTGAGAGGTACAGAGGTTTGCTGGGAGGGTACAAAGAATGTTGAGAGGTGCAGAGGTGTGCTGGGGGGTACAGAGGATGTTGAGAGGTACAGAGGTGTGCTGGGGGGGTGTGGAGGATGTTGAGAGGTACAGAGGTGTGCTGGGGGGGTGCGGAGGATGTTGAGAGGTACAGAGGTGTGCTGGGGGGGTGCGGAGGATGTTGAGAGGTACAGAGGTGTGTGTAGGAGGTGCAGTGATGTGCAAAGGGGTACAGAAGTGTGCTGGGGAGTAGGAAGGTGTTCTAGGGGTACAGGGGTTATTTGGGAGGTACAGAGATGTGTAAGGTGTACGGAGGCATTCAGGGATGTAAAAAAGGGCAAATGGGTGTGGCATTAGATAATTCTTGTAGAACCACCCATTTTAAATGGCCCACCCCTAATTAAGATACGTTCTCCGCCTACATTGGTTGGCTGAATACATAAAAAAAAAAGGCGTCCCTGAAATATGTTTTTGGAAAGGTTGGCAACTGTGCAGGAAGAGGTCCTGCTGCAGAACACGTGAAAAGGTCCTGCTGTGGGACCTCAATAAAGGGATTAAAGGGCCCCGGATCAATGGTAAGGGGCCCCCGGGACAGGATTGGGGGGGCCCTTCATTGTTCCTTGCACCGGGGCCCTGAAGGTTCTAGTTATGCCTTTGGGTTTTACCCCCGTCATTAACAGGCCATTTTTCAGTTTTCATCTCTGTGATACTTTGGATGACAAGTACTCAGTGATGAGTTTTCGGAAAGTGACAATTGGTAAATATTTATTTTTTTCCCACACAAACTTATCATTTTAATAACTTACCGGAAGCCGTATACAGTGACACCGACGCAGCCAAACAACGTCTTTTGAATGAGTTGAAGCCCCTGCAGGGAGAATATATATATATATAATTCATGTAAAAATGTCAAGGCCTTGTATTCAGTTACAAAAATACGATTGAAGTGTACATTAAAGAGGAAGTAAACCCCCACCCCCGAAAAACTGAGAAAAAAAACCTGCAAGAGAAAGGCATAATGAGATAGTATGCATAGCATTCTAGCTCATTATGTGGCACTTACCTGAGATCTAAGCCCCCGAAGTCGGCCTCGTTCCCCTCCGCCACCGCCGCCGCCATGTCCCCCCGCATCTTCTTCCTGTTGGCCGGAGCGGTGATGACGTCACTCCCGCACATGCGCATAAATACGGCATTAACCCCATTAATGCCGTTCAGAAAAATGGCGCGCTCTGTGCGCCTGCACAGTTGTATACGCCGCGCGTGCGCCTGTCATTATTGTAAATATCTCCTAAACCGTGCAGGTTTAGGAGACATTTCTTGCACCTACAGGTAAGCCTTAATCTAGGCTTACCTGTAGGTGCAAGTTGTGTGGTTTGGGTTTACAGATTGATAGCAGTGCAGCTTTTGGCTCCCGCTGCTATCAATCAAATCCAATGATGCAGGCGCCGAGGGGGGGGGGGGGCGGTGCCAATTCATACATTCAGTGGCTATGGACGCCAAATGCTGGACTCAGGAACGCGCTCGCAAGGTAACCTGCATCCCAAAGCTCACACACATGTGTGTGTGTCTATATATATATATATACGTATAATGTGTGTGTATATACGTATATACAGTTGATCCTCGGATTACGACCATAATCCGTTCCAGGAGAATGCTCGTAATCCAAAATACTTGCATATCAAAGCGAGTTTTCCCATAATTTGTTCTGCATCGACTTCAATGGAATGCAATACCAAATGCGGCCAGAGGCGGGGGGGGGGGGGGCCAGAGAGCGTCGAAAATGGCCGAAAAGGCCCGAGGACACTTTGGCTAATTTCCTGCGCCCCCGTACCTCAGGCCAAATGAGGTATTGCAGGCCAATGTTCAGCTTTTCTCTGCTCCTGCGCCCCTGTGCCTCAGGCCAAATGAGGTACTGCAAGCCTATTTTCGGCTCTGCTCGGCTTCTGCGTCCCCGTACCTCAGGCCAAATGAGGCACTGCAGGCCAATGTTTGGCTTTTCTCTGTCCCTGCTCCCCCGTACCATAGGCCAAAAGAGGTACTGCAGGTCTATTTTCGGCTCTGCTCGGCTTCTGCGCCCCCGTACCTCAGGCTAAATGAGGTATTGCAGGCCTATTTTCGGCTCTGTTTGCCTTCTGCGCCTCCGTACCTCAGGCCAAATGAGGTACTGCAGGCCAATGTTCGGCTCTGCATGGCTTCTGTGCCCCCGTACCTCAGGCAAAATGAGGCACTGCAAGCCTATTTTCGGCTCTGCTCGGCTTCTGCGCCCCCGTACCTCAGGCCAAATGAGGTACTGCAGGCCAATGTTCGGCTCTGCATGGCTTCTGCGCCCCCGTACCTCAGGCAAAATGAGGCACTGCAGGCCAATGTTCGGCTCTGTTCGGCTTCTGCGCCCCCGTAACTTAGTCCAATTGAGGTACTGCAGGCCTATTTTTGGCTCTGCTCGGCTTCTGCGCCCCCGTACCTCAGGCCAAATGAGGTACTGCAGGCCTATTTTCGGCTCTGTTCGGCTTCTGCGCCCCCGTACCTCAGTCCAATTGAGGTACTGCAGGCCTATTTTCGGCCCTGTTCGGCTTCTGCGCCCCCGTACCTCAGTCCAATTGAGGTACTGCAGGCCTATTTTCGGCTCTGCTCGGCTTCTGCGCCCCCCGTACCTCAGGCCAAATAAGGTACTGCAGGCCTATTTAGCTTAAATTCTGCTGGTCTTGCGAGTCAACACTCACAAACCGAGTCAGAATTTAAAAAAAGAGGCTGCTCGCAAATCAGAACTCTAAGGCCGCGTACACACGATCAAATTTGTCCGCTGAAAACGGTCCGATGGGCCGTCGGACAAGTTTGAGCGGACATATCTCATCGTGTGTACGAGGCCTTAAACCGAGGTTCTACTATATATATATATATATATATATATACATATATATGGCCTTGGCCCAGGCACACCTCACACATCCTGTGCGCATACCTATGGCACTGACCTTCATTCAACCTGGAGGAGGACTTCAGAGTCTGCAGGGAACACAGCACAGGGCCCAAGGCAAGAATTGCAGAAAGAGTTGCATTTCTTTTTTATAACACACAAGCTACTCATATGTGACTTTGAAAAGTTACTAAAGATGCTTTAAAAATTAGAATGGCTCCATTCCAGTAAATCTTCTTTTTAAACAATCTACCTAAAATTCCATTCATGGAAGTCAAGGAACTTGTAATAATATTTCGGACAATAATAATAGTTCTCATACTCACATAAAACCGGATCGTTTCACTGAGCTTCTTGTATTTTTCAGATGAAGAATTATTATAATCCGGTATAAATTGCAGATTCATTCTTATAATAAAGAAATAACTAACAGTTCTTTCTTTAGCAGCTGTAGTTGTAGATGGGGCAGTTGTAGTCGGGACTTTTGTAGTTGTAGATGGGGCAGTTGTAGTTGGTACTTCTGTAGTTGTAGGTGTGGCAGTTGTAGTTGGTACTTCTGTAGTTGTAGATGTGGCAGTTGTAGTTGGTACTTTTGTAGTTGTAGATGGGGCAGTTGTAGTTAGTACTTTTGTAGTTGTAGATGGGGAAGTTGTAGTTGGTACTTTTGTAGTTGTAGATGGGGCAGTTGTAGTTGGTACTTTTGTAGTTGTAGATGGGGCAGTTGTAGTTGGTACTTTTGTAGTTGTAGATGGGGCAGTTGTAGTTGGTACTTCTGTAGTTGTAGGTGTGGCAGTTGTAGTTGTTACTTCTGTAGTTGTAGATGTGGCAGTTGTAGTTGGTACTTTTGTAGTTGTAGATGGGGCAGTTGTAGTTGGTACTTTTGTAGTTGTAGATGGGGAAGTTGTAGTTGGTACTTTTGTAGTTGTAGGCGGAATAGTTGTAGTTGGTACTTCTGTAATTGTAGATGGGGCAGTTGTAGTTGGTACTTTTGTAGTTGTAGATGGGGCAGTTGTAGTTGGTACTTTTGTAGTTGTAGATGGGGCAGTTGTAGTTGGTACTTCTGTAGTTGTAGATGTGATAGTTGTAGTTGGTACTTCTGTAGTTGTAGATGTGGCAGTTGTAGTTGGTACTTTTGTAGTTGTAGGTGGGGCAGTTGTAGTTGGTACTTCTGTAGTTGTAGGTGTGGCAGTTGTAGTTGGTACTTTTGTAGTTGTAGATGGGGCAGTTGTAGTTGGTACTTTTGTAGTTGTAGATGGGGCAGTTGTAGTTGGTACTTCTGTAGTTGTAGGTGTGGCAGTTGTAGTTGGTACTTCTGTAGTTGTAGATGTGGCAGTTGTAGTTGGTACTTTTGTAGTTGTAGATGGGGCAGTTGTAGTTGGTACTTCTGTAGTTGTAGATGGGGCAGTAGTAGTTGGTACTTCTGTAGTTGTAGGCGGAATAGTTGTAGTTGGTACTTCTGTAGTTGTAGGTGGGGCAGTTGTAGTTGGGACTTCTGTAGTTGTAGGTGGAATAGTTGTAGTTGGTACTTCTGTAGTTGTAGGCAGTGCAGTTGTAGTTGGTACTTTTGTAGTTGTAGATGTGGCAGTTGTAGTTGGTACTTTTGTAGTTGGGGCAGTTGTAGTTGGTACTTTTGTAGTTGTAGGTGTGGCAGTTGTAGTTTGTACTTCTGTAGTTGTAGATGTGGCAGTTGTAGTTGGTACTTTTGTAGTTGTAGATGGGGCAGTTGTAGTTGGTACTTCTGTAGTTGTAGGTGTGGCCGTTGTAGTTTGTACTTCTGTAGTTGTAGATGTGGCAGTTGTAGTTGGTACTTTTGTAGTTGTAGATGGGGCAGTTGTAGTTGGTACTTCTGTAGTTGTAGATGTGATAGTTGTAGTTGGTACTTCTGTAGTTGTAGATGTGGCAGTTGTAGTTGGTACTTCTGTAGTTGTAGGTGGGGCAGTTGTAGTTGGTACTTCTGTAGTTGTAGGTGTGGCAGTTGTAGTTTGTACTTCTGTAGTTGTAGATGTGGCAGTTGTAGTTGGTACTTTTGTAGTTGTAGATGGGGCAGTTGTAGTTGGTACTTCTGTAGTTGTAGATGTGATAGTTGTAGTTGGTACTTCTGTAGTTGTAGATGTGGCAGTTGTAGTTGGTACTTCTGTAGTTGTAGGTGTGACAGTTGTAGTTGGCACTTCTGTAGTTGTAGGAGTGACAGTTGTAGTTGGTACTTCTGTAGTTGTAGATGTGGCAGTTGTAGTTGGCACTTCTGTAGTTGTAGATGTGGCAGTTGTACTTGGCACTTCTGTAGTTGTAGATGTGGCAGTTGTAGTTGGCACTTCTGTAGTTGTAGGTGTGTCCGTTGTAGTTGGCACTTCTGTAGTTGTAGGCGTGGCAGTTGTAGTTGGTACTTCTGTAGTTGTAGGTGTGACAGTAGTAGTTGGTACTTCTGTAGTTGTAGATGTGGCAGTTGTAGTTGGCACTTCTGTAGTTGTAGGTGTGGCCGTTGTAGTTGGCACTTCTGTAGTTGTAGGTGTGACAGTAGTAGTTGGTACTTCTGTAGTTGTAGGTGTGGCAGTTGTAGTTGGTACTTCTGTAGTTGTAGGTGTGACAGTTGTAGTTGGTACTTCTGTAGTTGTAGATGTGGCAGTTGTAGTTGGTACTTCTGTAGTTGTAGATGTGGCAGTTGTAGTTGTCACTTCTGTAGTTGTAGATGTGGCAGTTGTAGTTGGCACATCTGTAGTTGTAGATGTGGCAGTTGTAGTTGGCACTTCTGTAGTTGTAGGTGTGGCCGTTGTAGTTGGCACTTCTGTAGTTGTAGATGTGGCAGCTGTAGTTGGCACTTCTGTAGTTGTAGGTGTGGCCGTTGTAGTTGGCACTTCTGTAGTTGTAGATGGGGCAGTTGTAGTTGGTACTTCTGTAGTTGTAGATGTGATAGTTGTAGTTGGTACTTCTGTAGTTGTAGATGTGGCAGTTGTAGTTGGTACTTCTGTAGTTGTAGGTGGGGCAGTTGTAGTTGGTACTTCTGTAGTTGTAGATGGGGCAGTTGTAGTTGGTACTTCTGTAGTTGTAGATGTGGCAGTTGTAGTTGGTACTTTTGTAGTTGTAGATGGGGCAGTTGTAGTTGGTACTTCTGTAGTTGTAGATGGGGCAGTAGTAGTTGGTACTTCTGTAGTTGTAGGCGGAATAGTTGTATTTGGTACTTCTGTAGTTGTAGGTGGGGCAGTTGTAGTTGGGACTTCTGTAGTTGTAGGTGGAATAGTTGTAGTTGGTACTTCTGTAGTTGTAGGCGGTGCAGTTGTAGTTGGTACTTTTGTAGTTGTAGATGTGGCAGTTGTAGTTGGTACTTTTGTAGATGTGGCAGTTGTAGTTGGTACTTCTGTAGTTGTAGGTGGGGCAGTTGTAGTTGGTACTTCTGTAGTTGTAGATGGGGCAGTTGTAGTTGGCACTTCTGTAGTTGTAGATGGGGCAGTTGTAGTTGGTACTTCTGTAGTTGTAGATGTGATAGTTGTAGTTGGTACTTCTGTAGTTGTAGATGTGGCAGTTGTAGTTGGTACTTCTCTAGTTGTAGATTTGGCAGTTGTAGTTGGTACTTCTGTAGTTGTAGGTGTGGCAGTTGTAGTTGGCACTTCTGTAGTTGTAGGTGTGGCCGTTGTAGTTGGCACTTCTGTAGTTGTAGGTGTGACAGTAGTAGTTGGTACTTCTGAAGTTGTAGGTGTGGCAGTTGTAGTTGGTACTTCTGTAGTTGTAGGTGTGACAGTTGTAGTTGGTACTTCTGTAGTTGTAGATGTGGCAGTTGTAGTTGGTACTTCTGTAGTTGTAGATGTGGCAGTTGTAGTTGTCACTTCTGTAGTTGTAGATGTGGCAGTTGTAGTTGGCACTTCTGTAGTTGTAGGTGTGGCAGTTGTAGTTGGTACTTCTGAAGTTGTAGGTGTGGCAGTTGTAGTTGGTACTTCTGTAGTTGTAGGTGTGACAGTTGTAGTTGGTACTTCTGTAGTTGTAGATGTGGCAGTTGTAGTTGGTACTTCTGTAGTTGTAGATGTGGCAGTTGTAGTTGTCACTTCTGTAGTTGTAGATGTGGCAGTTGTAGTTGGCACTTCTGTAGTTGTAGGTGTGGCAGTTGTAGTTGGCACTTCTGTAGTTGTAGGTGTAGCCGTTGTAGTTGGCACTTCTGTAGTTGTAGATGTGGCAGTTGTAGTTGTCACTTCTGTAGTTGTAGGTGTGGCAGTTGTAGTTGGCACTTCTGTAGTTGTAGGTGGGGCAGTTGTAGTTGGCACTTCTGTAGTTGTAGATGTGGCAGTTGTAGTTGTAGATTCTGCAATTACACGTAAGGAATAGTTTGAACACCATTTTCATATGCGGGGGGGCTGCTCACGTATGCGTTCGCTTCTGCGCGTGAGCTCGGCGGGACGGGGCGCTTTAAATCTTTTTTTTCTTTTCTTATTTATTTTACTTTTTTCTTTTTTTTTGACACTTTCCTCTTTAAAAATAAAAAATGTGTCACTTTTATTCCTATTATAAGGAATGTAAACATCCCTTGTAATAGAAAAAAGCATGACAGGTCCTCTTTAACCACTTAAGCCCCGGACCAATATGCTGCTAAATGCCCAAAGGCGTTTTTACAATTCGGCACTGCGTCGCTTTAACAGACAATTGCGCGATCGTGCGACGTGGCTCCCAAACAAAATTGACGTCCTTTTTTCCCCACAAGTAGAGATTTCTTTTGGTGGTAATTGATCACCTCTGCGGTTTTTATTTTTTGCGCTATAAACAAAAAAGAGCGACAATTTTGAAAAAAAAAATCAATATTTTTTACTTTTTGCCGTAATAAATATCCCAAAAAAAGATATAAAAAAAATAACGTTTTTTTTTTCTCAGTTTAGGGCGATACGTATTCTTCTACAAATTTTTGGTAAAAAAAATCGCAATAAGCGACTGGTTTGCGCAAAAGTTATAGCGCTTACAAAATAGGGGACAGAATTATTATTTTTTATTATTTTATTTATTTTTTACTAGAAATGGCGGCAATCAGCGATTTTTATTGGGACTGCGACGTTATGGCGGACACATCGGACACTTTTGACACATTTTTGGCGCCATTCACATTTATACAGCGACCAGTGCTATAAAAATGCACTAATTACTGTATAAATGTGACTGGCATTGAAGGGGTTAACACTAGGGGGTGAGGAAGGGGTTAAATGTGTATGCTAGGTGTGTTCTAACTGTGGGGGGAGGGGGGGTGACCGATCTGTGTCCCTATGTACAAGGAACACAGATCTGGCTCCTCCTCTCCAGAGACAGGACGCTGTCTCTGTGTAAAACGGCAATGAGAGACAATCTATGAGAACATCTCTCATTCGCCGCACAGATCGCATCGCAAACGGCCACTCTGATTGGCCGTTCGCCGCGATCTGTGATTGGCCGTGCCCAAGGGACATGGCCAACACAGGGCTTCCCCGCAGCGCGCTCTAGAGCGCGCGCTGGGAACGCCCAAAGGGGAGGCCGTCAAAAGACGGCATGTTGGATATTCAGACCCGCGCTGTTGCCGTCATTCGACGATAGCGCGGGTCTGAAGTAGTTAAAGGGGTTGTAAATGTTTATTTTTTATTTTTTTTAAATAACAAACATGTCATACTTACCTCCACTGTGCAGTTCATTTTGCACAGAGTGGCCCCGATCCTCGTCTTCTGGGGTCCATCTACAACTGTCTTGGCTCCTCCCCACAAGAGCTAACCCCCCTTCTGGGAAGCTCTCTCCCAAGGGGGTTAGCTTGCAAGCAAGCTCCCGTCATCGATTTGACTGACAGCACCGGGAGCCAATGGCTGCGCTGCAATCAATCATCCAATGAAGAGCCAAGAAGCCCCCGGCTGAGAAGCCAGTGCATTCACGACGCAGGACTTTCGAAGGCTCAGGTAAGTAAACGGGGGGTTGGAGGGGCTTGTAGGATTCGGATGTTTTTTCACCTTAATGCATAGGATGAATTAATGCGGAGTTCCACCCAAAAATGGCACTTCTGCTTTTCAGAACCCTCCCCCCCTCTGTGGTCACATTTGGCACCTTTCGGGGGGGGGGGGGTATTTGTCTTATGCCCCCCACACACGATCAAAAATTTTCGTCGGAATTCCATTCAAGCTTGTCTTGCATTAACACTGTCAGACCAAATACGGTGACATAAAACGCAACGACGAGCCGAAGAAAAATGAAGTTCAATGCTTCCGAGCATGCGTCGGCTTGATTCTGAGCATGCGCGGGTTTTATCTCCGTCGGAGTTGCACACAGACGAATGAAATTTCCTATCGTTTTTTTTTTTTTTTCATCGGGAAAAAAAATAAAACGTGTTCTATTTCTAAACACAGACGGAAAAAAGTGTTAAGGGGCCCCCACACGGTCGGAATTTCCGATGAAAAAGGTGGATGAGTGAGTTTTAGGTGAAGGAACTTGACTGGTATGCACAGAGTCCTGACCTCAACCCGATAGAACACCTTTGGGATGAATTAGAGCGGAGACTGCGAGCCAGGCCTTCTCATCCAACATCAGTGCCTGACCTCAGAAATGCCCTTCTGGAAGAACCGTCAAACATTCCCATAGACACCCTACATACCTCCCAACCGTCCCGCGATTCGCGGTAAATCCCACGGTCCCGCGATCGGTGCTGGAGTCCCGCGATTACGCCCCCCCCAACAACTCCGATCTACGGCACCCCCCCGCTCAACAACTCCTAGCCGCGGCCCCCCCGCTCAACAACCAATAAATATCCGATCGGCGGAACCCCCCGCCTCAACACAACAAAACAAATCAGATCCGCCGAACCCCCCCCCCTGCTCAACAACCACGATCCGCGAAACCCCCCCCGCTCAACAACTCCGATCCGCAGAAACCCCCCCCGCTCAACAATTTAGACCTGCGGGACCCCCCGCTCAACAACTCTGATCCGCGGAACCCCCCCCTCGCGCAACAACTCCGATCTGTGGAACCCTCCATCGCGCAACAACTCCGATCCGCGGAACCCTCCCTCGCGCAACAACTCCGATCCACGGAACCCCCCCCCCCCCCGCGCAACAATTCCGATCTGCGGAACCCTCCCTCGCGCAACAACTCCGATCCGCGGAACCCTCCCTCGCGCAACAATTTCGATCCGCGGAACCCCCCCTCGCGCCACAACTCCGATCCGCGGAACCCCCCTTACGCAACAACTCCGATCCGCGGAACCCCCCCTCGCGCAGCAACTCCGATCCCCGGAACCCCCACACGTAATAACTCCGATCTGCGGAACCCTCCCTCGTGCAACAACTCCGATCCGCGGAACCCCCCGCTCAACAACTCAGATCCACAGGACCCCCCCCGCTCAACAACTGGGATCCGCGGAACCCCCCCTCGTGCAACAACTTCGTTCCGCGGAACCCCCCCCGCGCAACAACTCCGATCCGCAGAACCCTCCCGGCGCAACAACTCAGATCCGCGGAACCCCCCCGTTTAACAACTCAGATCCGCGCCACCCCCCCTCAGCAACTCAGATCCGCGGAACCCCCCTCAACAACTCTGATCTGCGCCACCCCCCTCAACAACTCCGATCCACGGAACCCCCCTGCTCAACAACTGAGATCCGCGGAACCCCCCTCAACAACTCTGATCTGCGCCACACCCCCCCTTAACAACTCCGATCCGTGGAACCCCCCCAACAACTCTGATCTGCGCCACCCCCCCTCAAAAACTCCGACCCGCAGAACCCCCACCTCAACAACTCAGATCTGCCCCCCCCCCGCTCAACAACTCAGATCCGCGCCACCCCCTGCTCAACAACTTTGATCCGCGCACCCCCCTCAACAACTCTGATCTGCGCCACCTCCCCTCAACAACTCCGACCCGCGGAACCCCCCTCAACAACTCAGATCTGCGCCCCTCCCCGCTCAACAACTTTGATCCACGCAACCCCCCCGCTCCACAACTCTGATCCGCACCCCCTCCCCCGCTCAACAACTTCGATCCGCAGGGAAATGTTAAAATGTTGGGAGGTATGCTCTCCTAAACCTTGTGGACGGCCTTCCCAGAATAGTTGAAGCTGTCAAAGGGCGGAGCCAACTCAATACTGAACCCTACAGACTGAGACTGGGATGTCATTAAAGTTCATGTGCGTGTAAAGGCCGGCGTCCCAATACTTTTGATAATATAGTGTCCTATTTTCCTATGTTCTTAGGGTTAGATGCACTTATATATGTTTTTTCTTTATATAATGATATTCCCACCAACTATTTGTTTGAATTTCTGGGACATCCTGAGTATGAAAGTTGTTATTATACAGGATTTATATAGCGCCAACCGTTTGCGCAGCGCTTGTATGTAACTGGCCGGTGAGTGTTTTTCCTTATACATTCCAAATGCGCAAATCAATAACTCACCTGTAGACTGGCAGTTTGTCACCAATAGAAGCCCTGAATGGAAAAACAAATTATTGATATTTTATTAAATTCTGATATAAACTTTCACATTCGTGTAAAAAAGGTGAATCAATCCAATGTAAATGATCGACTTTTCCACCATATTGGAACAGAGAAACATCAAAACCACTTAGGGGTCGAGCCTCTTTTTCAGACGTGTTGTTTACAAGTTAAAAAAATGTTTTTTTTTTTTGCTAGAAAATTACTTAGAACCCCCAAACCTTATAAAAAAATATTCTAACAACCTAGAGAATAAAATTGCAAAACTTTCTGTCACACTGTATTTGCGGAGCGGTCTAACAAGCGCACTTTTTTTGGGACAAAATGTACTTTTTTTTTCTTATGAAAAAATAAGACAACAGTAAAGTCAGCCCAATTTTTTTTTTATATTGTGAAAGATAATGTTACGCCGAGTAAATTGATACCCAACACGTCACGCTTCATTGCGTCCGCTCGTGGAAAATCTAAATAGGTGACGTTTAAAAGATTCTACAGGTTGCATGTTTTGAGTTACAGAGGAGGTCTAGAGCTAGAATTATTGCTCTCGCTCTAATGATCGCGGCGATACCTCACATGTGCGTTTTCAACACCGTTTTCATATGCAGAGCGCTACTCACGTATGCGTTCGTTTCTGCGCACGAGTTTGTCAGGACGGAGCGCATTTAATTATTTTTATTATTTTTATTATTTATTTTACCGTCGTATCTCCTTTCTGAATCTGGCCCATAGCGTCTACAAACTATGGTATATATACTGGATATTTTATACTAGTAACGGCAGTGATCAGCAACTTATAGCGGGATATATATATATATATATATATATATATATATATATATCTACAGATATATATATATCTATATCTATATATAATATATATATAATATATATATGTTCTGTATATATATATATATATATATATTCATATCTATATATCTATATCTATATATATCTCAGTGAACGGTGTCAGTAGGGAAGAAATTGATGTCACTAGTTTATATTTATTGTTTTTTTATCATAACTTTTTTTTTACAATTTTTCTACTTTTTTCACTTGTATTTAATAATAAATTATTATCATGACTTTTTTTTTTATCAAAACTTTTATTTAAAATTAAATGTTTCTATTTTTTTATATTTTTTATTTAAAAATGTATTATTATTATTATTATTGTTTTTTTTTTATGCAATTTTTTAGGAGCTCCATTGGGAGGGGGGAGGTTTGGTGAGATATCAGAGGTCTAAACAGACCCCGATATTTCACAGTCCCTTCTTCTGCAGCCACATAGCAGGGGGAATATGTGCAGCACACCTATAAGCGGGACTGCGATATTGCGGCAGGCAGAGCTTTTTTTCTCAGAAAATAGGTGCAGGAACTCAACCACGACCCGTTCAGATTTCACAAACAGTAGAAGGGTCTTAAAGGGGCATTAAATACCAGAATTGCATTACATACAGTGTGCAGAGTTCAGGGGGTTACAAAGCAGTCACTTGTAAACACAGAAACCAGACTTCTGTGTTCACAAGTGATTGTGGTGAGCGGGCACCAAAGGGTCTGAGCCAAAGGTGGTGGAACTGAGTTCCCCCAAGTTCCCCCAGAAAAAAAGCCCTGGCGGCAGGAATCTGACACTAACACTTACTTGTGCGTCGCAGTGACACTACTACAGTGATCAGGGCTAAAAAATATGCACTGTCACTGTACTAATGACACTGGCTGGGAAGGCGTTAAACATCAGGGATGATCAAAGGGTTAAATGAGTGCCTAGCCAGTGTTATTGTGTGGGCAGTGTGTGGTGCTTTCACTAAGAGCCCTCACACAACCTGATTTCTTACCTGTGAAGAGCAGAAGGCGGAACCCCCCTGCCATTCTACTGCTCCGGCTGAGATCTCTTCTCACCCCGACACGGCTCATAGAATTCTGCCGGAAAACAAAATATAGATATAAAACATCTTTATCTTCAAGAAAACAATGTTTCCACCTGACATTACCACAAGGCTTTACTATCTGTGTTTCAAGTATGTGTTGCTGATGTTAACGGGTCAAAGAATGTCAAGCAAAATGGTCGGCCCTCACGCATGTTCACTTTATCAAATCTGGCCCTCTTTGAAAAAAGTTTGGACACCCCTGGTTTAGATCAAAGCCTATTCATGTGTTAGAATGGCCCAGTCACAGTCCAGACCTAAATCCCATTGAGAATCTGTGGCAAGACTTGAAAATTGCTGATCACAGACGCTCTCCATCCAATCTGACAGAAATTGAGATATTTTACAAAGAAGAATGGGCAGAAGCTGGTAGAGACAAAAAGACTTGTAGAGAAAGGGGGTTCTACAAGGTATTGACTCCGGGGGGCGCCATGCAAATTTACCCCCCCACACTTTTCACAGATTTATTTGTAGAAAAAAAAAAAGGAAAACCATTTATCATTTTCCTTCCACTTCGCAATTATGTGACACTTTGTATATGTAATGAGCATCATTAGAATGTAAAGAACAAATGCAAATTGTACGCAGGACTTTCTCTGTGACTGATAAGTGAATGAATGTTGCGGGTGACTCCTCTGATAGATATGTTTTCTTAACACACCCCATAAAGAGGCTCCTAGAGGTCATCATCACAAATCTGCTCTACGTTTCCTCCTGATGAGTTCCGGTACAATGTTAAGTATCACCTGCCAAAGTAAAATCCAGTTTTACGGCTGTTTTGATATTTCCTCTTAGCTGGATACAAGATATTACTCATGTGTGAGAGCACTTTCACAATCCTGCACACGTTTCTTATTATACTCAATATTTATATGACAGACACCTTAGGAAATAATCGCAATCAAGGCTATTTAAGGTAAGCAGATGGTATACTCGGGGCCGATCCGCCCTATAGGCTCACTATGCAAGCCGCTTAGGGCCCCCGCAAAGCTGCGGAGGGCCCCCCAAATTACTAGAGGCCCCGTCTGGTGAGAAGTCATTTTCGGCCCCTCACCCCGATTCTCAACTCGCTGGCTGCATGGGAGAAGAGGTAAGAAGTCAGCACTCCCTGCTTCTCACTTTAATGTAAGATGTCATTTCCGACAGCAGAACGCCCCCCTCCCCCACCTGCTTCTCAACTTTAATGTGACATGTCATTTTGCTTAGGGCCCCAGGGAGGTCAGGATCGGCAGTGGGTATACTGTATCTGGAAATATTAATGTGCTTCCAGGAATGGGCAGTGTAACGGTCACCACCGTTTACGACCTTCCATCCACCCACGACAAGCTTATCTGACACACTCCGACAATCCTGCATACACGATCCATTCCATTTCCCATAATAACCGAGAGTGTATTTTTTTTGTGCGTGAACGCGAGAGAGAGGAGCCAGACTGCAGGAGTTGGGAGTAGGCAGACCCTCCCCCGGAGGCAATCGCCATCCTTCTCCATGCCCCTGGTGGCAATGGCGGGTGTGAGGGGGGGCCTCCCACTCACCCCGCCCTACCTGCTCCTCTTGGGAGCCCAACTGGGGCCCAACGGGACCCCAATGGGGCAGAGGGACTCCCCCTATGAGGGAGTGAGGGGGCCTAGCCCACCCAGCCAGCCCCGTAGGTCCTTCGCCTCTCTTTATTTTAGGAGACCGCATGGCCAAAGTGCGTGTGTGTTAAACCAATTTCGTGTGCGTGTAAGTGTGGTGGTTTTTGTGTGGGGGGGGGGGTGCACGTACTAAACACAGGCGTACCTTGCATAGCACACCCACCGGGAGCCGGGCTGAGACCACCAAACTCAATTCACATGTAGCCGAGACCGGGATCCGAACCCTTGGCTGCAGAGGTGAACGGCTTGTCAGCGCAGTGCCAATCACGTTGAGCCACCAAAGCTCCCTTATTGGTTTCTTCTCACCCTTTTTATACAGTTACAAGCATGTGACAGTAATCAAAGGGACAATGCCACCTCCACCCCCCTATTCACTCACTGAGGCTAATTATCTAGCAGACATGTCGGCACCGATACTGACAGATCTGTCACATTCCAAACTACAATTACACAATGATTTTCCCTTTTGAATAATACACAATCACAGATAATCTTCACACATACAAGGAACCTCAATCACATTATCTAGACAGACGTACTGTCTCTAAAGGGGTTTGACACCTTTGTACCATAGACAATGTATTGTCTAGGAGTAGATGCAATTAACACCTTTCAACAGAATGAAATGTCTTTCACAAGCCCGGTTTCACTTAGCATTTCAAAAGCAGATATCTAGTAGGAACACCTTGATATCTCAGTATCCTGCCATGAAGTATCAATAATGTCCCATCTCATGTAATACATGATATAATGTCTTTGTCACCCTATGGCCCTAGTGGACATAAGGTGACCCTAGACATAGGAGAATCTCAGTCTGTCACGGGTCATTCCGTTACAGGCAGCAAACGTCTATAGCAGCCATTCTCAACCTTTATAACATGGAGGCAGGGGTGGACTGACCATTCGGGCACTCGGGCACTGTCCGAGGGCCCCATGCCACAAGAGGGCCCCATCAGGGTTGCCAGCCTCAGTAAAACCAGGGAGACAGTATGTAAAAATCTGTGTTTTTTTTACATCTGTACCTGAAATGTCCCTTACCGACATCCTTTTGGTCTAAAAATCCCAAGATTATAACTGCCCCGCCTCTCCAGTACCCTTTCAGTGTGTGTATGTGTATTCTGTGTGTATGTATACTGTGTGTGTATACTTTGTATGTATACTGTATGTGTGTGTATACTGTGTGGCCCCATAATCTATTGCCTGGGAGCCCCATAATCTCCTATTGCCTGGGAGCCCCATAATCTCCTATTGCCTGGGAGCCCCATAATCTCCTATTGCCTGGGGGCCCCATAATCTCCTATTGCCTGGCGGCCCCATAATCTCCTATTGCCTGGGGGCCCCATAATCTCCTATTGCCTTGGAGCCCCATAATCTCCTATTGCCTGGGAGCCCCATAATCTCCTATTGCCCAGGAGCCCCATAATCTCCTATTGCCCAGGGGGTCCCATGAGTTGTCAGTCCGCCCCTGCATGGAGGAACCCATAGGTGTGCGCAGCCCATTGCATTGGGGTGTGGCACCTCAAAGCTCCAACACATGCATCTGTGACGTATTAACCGACCTCTTCTCGGCTCGTCATCCTGAAACAATAGGGGTGGGGGAGCACACAGGGGGGGCCAGGGCAGCAGAAGGAAGAGGAACTGGGACAAGAGGGGTGGCATATATTGGTACCGACCCCCTTTGGCATTAGAATGGCAGTTATAGGGAGAGGAGGAGAAACCTACTTTCAGCTGCTGCAAAAGAAAATACAGATCGGTTCCACTAATTCCCCCCCCCCCCAGCCACCTATCTTATCCAGGTTCTGGGGATCGGCAAATAAGGATCACAGCTTACCTGTCACCTGCCCACGATTGACGGATTGCCAACCCCAGGATTAGGGTTAGGATTAGGCACAGCAGCCCATTCATCTAAATGGATGGCTATGCCTCCTCAAACACAGGGAAAAGGTCCCTGCGGCGTTTCAGCAATCACAGTCTGCATGGGAACTTCAAGTGCAGTGCGATTCCCAGTGTAGGTGCGATTTCCAGTGCATGCGACGTTCCATTAGCATTAAAAAAATATTTTTTATATATCTGGGGATATTTATTATAGCAAAAATATTGCATTTTTTTCTCAAAATCATCGCTCTATTTTTGTTTATAGCGCAAAAAATAAAAACCGCAGAGGTGATCAAATACCACCAAAAGAAATCTCTATTTGTGGGGAAAAAAGGACGCCAATTGTGTTTGGGAGCCACGTCGCACGACCGCGCAATTGTCAGTTAAAGCGACGCAGTGCCGAATCGCAAAAACTGTCCCGGTCCTTTACCTGCATAATGGTCCGGGGCTGAAGTGGTTAAGGACGTGTATTATATTTCTACATCAAATTGTCCTTGGAGAAGTCTTGATGATTAGAATAGTACTGAAGACTACTTAGCAATCATGTATCAGAAAGTAGAAGATCTGCTCTGCTTGTGGTTGAGAAACTTGAATGAATTGTGAATTTGTAGCAGTTGGAAAACAGCAGATGTAAAGTTTTGTCAATAAATATTGTATACAGGAAAACCTTGGTTTGAGAGTAACTTGGTTTGAGAGCGTTTTGCAAGACAAGCAAAATGTTCTAATACATTTTGCCTTGATATACAAGCGATGTCTTGATATAAGAGTAGCGTCATCCCACAACTGAGTATAAAAGAGAAGAGAGGAGCCTCTAATATGGTTACATTTAACCACTTAAGGACACGCTCACGACTATATACGTCCATTTTTTAAAGATGGATATCTCAATAACGGCAGCAGCTGCTGCCACAACCGAGATATCCATCTTTAGTGTGAGCGGTCCTGTAAACGATAACGATGGATTCACCGCAAGATCACCGTTATCAGTGGCGGGAGAGGGGCCCCCACTCCCGCCGCTCTCCCACGCCCTCCGCCGCTCACCGGAGCCCCCAGGAGCGGCGGAGGCGATCGGGTGCTGTCTCCTGCTGTGTGGGGATGCGAGTGAGGGCAAGATGGCCCCCACCCGTCCCCATAGCATAGCAGGGCGGAAGTGACGTCAAAACGTCACTTCCGCCCATGCTTCGTAAAGCAACATTTTCTAAATGTCATTTTTTTAAATGACAAATTTTTAATTTTTTTTTGCATTTAAGTCTAAATATGAGATGTGACGTCTTTGTGACCCCCCAGATCTCATATTTAAGAGGACCTGTCAAGCTTTTTTCTATTACAAGGGATATTGACATTCCTTGTAATAGGAAGAAAAGTGATCAATTTTTTTTTTCAGTGTAAAAAATAATAATAAAAAAGAAGAAAATAAGAAAACACCCCGTCCCGACGAGCTCGCGTGCAGAAGCGAACGCAAACGTAAGTCGCGCACGCATATGAAAACGGTGTTCAAACCACACATGTGAGGTATCACCGAGATCGTTCGAGTGAGAGCATATTAGTAGCCTCTAGTCTTCTCTGACTCCTCTGTATGCAACCTGTAGAATTTTAAACGTTGTAGTACATTATTTTTACTTGAAATGTTTAAGGTTCCAGTAGTTACTTTCCACAAGCGGGCTAAGGTATATAAGCGTGACATGTGGGGTATCATTTTACTCGGCGTGATATTATCTTTCACAATATATAAAAAAATTGGGCTAACTTTACTGTTGTTACATAGTTACATAGTTAGTCAGGTTGAAAAAAGACACAAGTCCATCCAGTTCAACCATAAAAAAAAATTAAAATAAAACAAAGTAAACACAGTACATCAGTACACCCTCCCATACCCTCCATACCCACACTGATATCACAGTTGATCCAGAGAAGAGCAAAAGCAGAGCGATGATCCAATTTGCTACCGGAGGGGAAAAATTCCTTCCTGATCCCCCGAAAGGCAATCGGATTTACCCCGGATCAACTTTACCTACAAAATTGACTACTCAGTTATATTATGTGCATTTAGGAAAGAATCCAGGCCTCTCTTAAAGCAATCTACTGAGCTGGCCAGAACCACCTCTGGAGGGAGTCTGTTCCACATTTTCACAGCTCTTACTGTGAAGAAACCTTTCCGTATTTGGAGGTGAAATCTCTTTTCCTCCAGACGTAAAGAGTGCCCCCTTGTCCTCAGTGTTGACCTTAAAGTGAATAACTCAACACCAAGTTCACTATATGGACCTCTTATATATTTGTACATGTTGATCATATCCCCCCTTATTCTCCTCTTCTCAAGAGTGAATAAATTCAGTTCCTCTAACCTTTCCTCATAGCTGAGCTCCTCCATGCCTCTTATTTTTTTATTCAAAAAAGTGATTTTTTTTCCAAGTGCACTTGTAAGACCGCCGCGCAAATACGGTGTGACAAAAAGTATTGCAGTGACCGCCATTTTATTCTCTAGGGTGTTAGAAAAAAAAATATATAATGTTTGGGGGTTTTAAGTAATTTTCTAGCAAAAAAAACCTGTTTTAGTCTCGTAAACACCAAATCTGAAAAACAAGCAAGGTCCTTAAGGCCGCCCGCGTACAGACGATCGGTCCAAACCGACTGTGTGTACGGCCCATCGGTCCTTCGGTCCAAAGTTTTAAAACTTGGTTTACAATCGGACCGATGGACGCCTGACCATCGGTCCAAACCGATGGTTAGTACTCAAAAGCATCGGTCCAAAAACCCGCGCATGCTCAGAATCAAGTCGACGCATGCTTGGAAGCATTCGTTTTTTTCAGCACGTCATTGTGTTTTACGTCACTGCGTTCTGACCCGAACGGTTTTTGGACTTATGGTGTGTACGAACCATCAGACCATCAGACCATCAGTCCGTGAACCGATGAAAACGGTCCGTCGGACCATTCCCATCGGGTTGGACCGATCGCGTGTACGCGGCCTAAGTGGTTAATGAAGATACAACATTTAGCAACTTATTGCTACACTTATGCCGCGTACACACGATCACTTTTTGTGATGAAACAAAACAACGTTTTTCAAACTTCATTTTCCAAAACGACGTTGCCTACACACCATCGTTTTTCCAAAATGCTCTAGCAAAGCGCGGTGACGTACACCGCGTTCGACGGCACTCTCTGTTCCACTGAAGCTCCGTCTCATAACTTGCCTCTGAGCATGCGCGGCTTTAAAAACGTAGTTTTCAACATCGTTTTGCCCAACACACCATCACTTTTTATGACACAAAAAACGACGTTTTGAAAAACGACACCACAAATTCAAGCATGTTCGAATTTTTTTTTGGTCGTTTTTATGAAGACATAAAACAAGGTTTTGCCCACACACGGTGATTTTAAATGACGTTTTTGAAAAAGTCGTTTTTTTTTCATCACAAAAAGTGATCGTGTGTACGCGGCATTAGAGGCGCCTCTCTTCCCTGTTATACCCTGTAAAAAAAATGCTTTGATATACAAGTGCTTTGGATTACAAGCATGTTTCTGGAACGAATTATACTGTATAACAAAAGATCCAACACGTAAAAGCAAGGGTCTTGTATCACCCACTTACCTGTCTCCCTATGGATATGTCCAGTATTGTCCTCCAGGTAGTCACAGCCGAATGAGTGACATGGCAGGTAAGTGGGTGACTTTTATAAGGGAGGTTGTCCCATCTGGTGACTCATCATAGATGCCACTCAAGGAGGAAATGGCACTTTTTTTATTTAATCACACATGGAAACTAAAAGGATGATCGTTTACCCGTCCAAACTGTCCCATTCCGAGCCTTTGCATGAGCAACGTAGAGGAATGACAGGTATGAAGGCCGCCCGCCTGAGATGGGACAATTATGCGATTTCCCAATTTAATGAAGTCATTACTGGGTTTGGCAATAAATAATCCATTAATCCATTCACAGGTAATTTGCTACTCATTTGCTGTTCATTTCAATCGCTTGAATTGTTAGATAAACAAACTACTGTTGGCTGGATCACACGCCATCAGCCTTGGGTGGAGGGGTAGGGCACAGCTAGGGATCCTATCAGGACACAATTCTTTAGAAAAGAATAATACTAAAGTTTCTTGGATTACGAGCTTAATTCGTTCCAGAAGAATGCTTGTAATCCAAAACACTTGTATATCAAAGCGAGTTTCCCCATAGGAATTATTGGAAACGCAGATAATTGGTTCCAGAGTCACTGCTGGTGTATGCAGTACCGCGCGTGGCCATAGGCAGGGCCGGATTTCCCACAAGGCCAACAAGGCCAGGCCTCGGGGCGGCACTGTGTGCAGGGGCGGCGGAGGAGACAAGTCATTTTTCAGTGGTGCGGGCCATCTTCTTCTCTCATTGACCACACTGCTGTTCCAACTTCCGCCCTTACTTACAGGGCCGCGAAGGCTGTGCGACACAGAAGAGAGAGAATGACGTCATCTCTCACTGCCCGCCCCCTCATCTCTCACTCAAGTCTCATGTGCCTCTGTTTCACGGTTCACCTGTAGCTAGTTTCCCCGGGGGGGCTTGATTTTACATGAAATTAGTGACAAACGGGTACTTTTTGGGTGGCAGCCAGGTAACTGTGGCAATCCCCATCTGGTGGCAGGCAGCGTGGCAAGTGACATGTAGACATGTGCAATTTTTTTCGTTACGAATACGTTTTCCGTCATTATTCGTTATTTTCGTTGATTCGTTAACCTACGAATCAACGAATGGTTTAGCGCAAATAATAACGAATAACGATGTTTTCAAAAATAACGAATATGGAAAACTACGAAGATACGAAACTACTAAATGTAAAAGAACAACACAACGAAAGAAAAAATAAACGAAAACATATAAATAACGAAAACACCGAACACAAAAAAAAAATCATAATTACGAAAAATAAACGAAAATGCAAACTTACTAATATTTGAAGAACGAAAAGAAAACAACCGAAATGCTGAACAAAGAATAAAAAACGAAAAGCAAAACTAATGAAAAATAAATTACGAATCTTCGGAAAACGGAAATGAAATAATGTAAATTCACTTTCATTAGTACTGTGACCAATAGCCACTCAGCGCTGTCCCTTCCCCTGAAGAGGTTTGTTCCTTCCCCCAATGAGCTTCTTTCTTATGTGGCTCCTTGACCTTGTGTCTTTATCTGTGTTAGTCAATCGCAGTAAATTACGATGTTTTACAAAATTACGACGAGTAGTGTGTCGAATAAACGTAAAATGTATTTTAACAGAATTACGAATGCAATAAAATCTACAAAAGAACGTTGTTATAATCAAATGAAATTAGACACGAAAATACGAATGATCATAAAGCAACGAAGATTTATTTCTTACGAAAATACAAACGCGGCATGATGGAAAATATAATGTAAATACGAATATCAAAACAACGAAAAATAAACCAACGTAAAAATAAATTCATTGAATGAACGAATAAATTCATTGTAAAAATACGAACGAGGCAGAATACAACATTTAACGAAAATACTAATCTCGAATCAACGAAAAATAAACTAACATAAAAAAACGGAAAAAAAAGTGTTTTACGAAAATACTAAAGAGTACGAATACGATAACCAACGTCTTACGAAATTACGACTCGTTACGAATCACGATAAATGAACAGAAACGAAACAGAAATAAACGAAATTTTTTGTTGTGCACATGTCTAGTGACATGCTCAGGGCTCCCACTCATTCTGATTTATGGTGAGTTAAACCAGGGCCGATCCTAGGGTCACAGGCGCCTGGGTACAGAAATATTTCTGGTGCCCCCACATGGGTGTAGTCATTTTACTAACTCCTCCCCTTTACAAATGTTTCTATGGCAATGACTCAACCACAGAGATGCTCCCCCCACAACGTCTTCATTTATCTGGGTTACTTACATGATCTCTTAAAGGTACACTAAAGTCAGGTTTAAAAATAAAATAAAATAACAAACATGTGATACTTACCTCCACTGTGCAGTTCGTTTTGCACAGAGTGGCCCGGAAACCTGTCTTCTGGGGTCCCTCGGCGGCTGTCTGGGCTCCTCCTCGCAAAAGCTTTTCTTCTTCATGCGAGGGCGCTCGCATGGAGGAAAGCTTTTGCGAGCACGCTCCCGTGATACAGCGGCGGCCATAGCCGCCGACTGTATCACTCGGCTCCGCCCCCCAGCGCGCCGCGTCATCCGCCCTGATTGACAGCAGCGCTAGCCAATGGCTGCGCTGCTATCAATCCGCCCAGCCTAGCCAATCAACGGCCAGGCTGGGAACCGAAGAGGACGACGTGGACGCGCCCGGGACATTCGAACGGTCAGGTAAGTACAACGGGGGCTCGGGGGGGGGGTGGTGCTGCTAAATGTTTTTTTACCTTCATGCATAGGATGCATGAAGGTAAAAAAACGTGTACCTTTACAACCCCTTTAACAATAAAGAAAATACAGGAAGAGAGCCTGTTAGATGTTCGGCGCCCCCACCTCTGCAGGAGCCTGGGTGCAATGCACCCTGTGCACCCTGCCTAGGATCGACCCTGAGTTGAACTATTTCATTTTATATTACAATGTAATGATAGAAATAATACATTTCAATCATCCTGACACCATAACAACGGTGGTGCCCAAATGATTGAAGCACTAACACCAGTCATGTCTGCAACAAATCGATTACCCCACCGCGCGTTGCCCCCCTGCCCCCCCCTAATGTGATGGTGGGGGGGCGGCATTAAAGGACCCGGCCTTGGGGCGGCAAAGGGAGTAAATCCGGGCCTGGCCATAGGTGCGGGGGCACCGGAGACACACCGATGTCTCGTGTCTCCGAGCATTACTGGCGCCCCCGCACCTCTGGCCACATGCGGTACTGCAATCCCCAGAGGTTTGCATCCTGCTCATCTTGCAAGACAACGCTCGCAAATCGAGTAAGGATTATTTTTTTAAAATAGCACATATTGCGAAACGCTCATAAACCGCGTAACTCGCAATCCAAGGTTTCACTGTACGTCAAAAGAGTTTATAAAAAATTGAACTTTTTAAGCACCAATATTTATTAAAAATAAAACGTTTTTAGTACAAAATTCTTAAAAAAGTCTCCCTTGCTATGGCAGTCCTATGGAGATCCATTTGTACTATTGTACACACAGGGGTTGATTTTCTAAAACTTTTCTAAAACTGAGGCCCCGTACACACGGCCGAGGTTCTCGCTGAAAATCAGCGAGAACCTCGCTGGAATGCACATTCCAGCGAGGACCTCGGCCGTGTGTACGGTCTCGGCGAGCTTCCCGTCGGGAAGCTCGTCGAGCCGAAAAAGAGAGCACGCTCTCTTTTTTCTCGACGGCCCGCCTGGAAGAATGGCTGGTTGCCATTCCCGACGGGCGGGTCGCCGAATTCGACGGCCGGGAGAGAACCTCGACGGGCGGAACGATGTGTTCTGCCCGTCGAGGTTCTGGGTCGTGTGTACGCGGCCTGAGTATAGTTATTCCTCAGTCCCTTTTTCAGCAGCCTCAGCTGTATTGAAGAGGAATGTACAGGAGACAGAGACTCCTTTTCATTTATAATCTGAGACATCGTAAACACACTTTACAATGCCGAGTTATGAATGGACCATCAGTAATCACTGACTCTGTCCAATCAGAAAAGGAAGGAGCGGGTAAATTTCAGATTTACTGGCTCCTTCCTCCGCTCTCCATCCTGAAAAAGGAGGATGGGGGGAACGGAGGAGCACATGGAGGGGGAGTGGACTGGGGGAGGACCGGAGTAGCACACAGTGGGGGAGTGAACTGGGGGGGGACGGGGGACCGGAAGAGCACACAGAGGGGGAGTGGACTGGGGGGACCGGAGGAGCACATGGAGGGGGAGGGAACTGGGGGGGACCAGAAGAGCACACAGAGGGAGAGTAGAGGAGGGCGAGTGGAGGAAGGGGGACCCGAGGAGCACATGGAGGGGGAGTGGACTGGGGGGGGGGGGGCCGGAAGAGCACACAGAGGGAGATTAGAGGAGGGTGAGTGGAGGAGGGGGGACCCGAGGAGCACATGGATGGAGAGTGGTTTGGGGGGGTCCAGAAGAAAACACAGAGGGAGAGTAGAGGAGGGTGAGTGGAGGAGGGGGGACCCGAGGTGCACACGGAGGGGGAGTGGACTGGGGGGGAACGGAAGAGCACACAGAGGGAGAGTAGAGGAGGGTGAGTGGAGGAGGGGGGACCCGAGGAGCACACGGAGGGGGAGTGGACTGGGGGGGTCCAGAAGAGAACACAGAGGGAGAGTAGAGGAGGGTGAGTGGAGGAGGGGGGACCCGAGGAGCACACGGAGGGGGAGTGGACTGGAGGGGACCGGAAGAGCACACAGAGGGAGAGTAGAGGAGGGTGAGTGGAGGAGGGGGACCCGAGGAGCACAGGGAGGGGGAGTGGACTGGCGGGGACCGGAAGAGCACACAGAGGGAGAGTAGAGGAGGGTGAGTGGAGGAAGGGGAACCCGAGGAGCACATGGAGGGGGAGTGGACTGGGGGGACCAGAAGAGAACACAGAGGGAGAGTAGAGGAGGGTGAGTGGAGGAGGGGGGACCCGAGGAGCACATGGAGGGGAAGTGGACTGGGGGGACCAGAAGAGAACACAGAGGGAGAGTAGAGGAGGGTGAGTGGAGGAGGGGGGACCCGAGGAGCACACGGAGGGGAGTGGACTGGGGGGGACCAGAGGAGCACATGGAGGGGGAATGGACTGGGAGGGACCGGAGGAGCACACGGCGAGGGAGTGGACTGGGGGAGGATTGGAAGGGCACACAGAGGGGGAGTGGACTGGGTGGGGACCGGAGGAGCCCACGGAGGGGGAGTGGCTGTCGTGATTATAACTCCCCCCCCCACCACACCGATTGTTCCTGAGTGTCCAGGTACCAGACTAGGCATCCGGAGCATTTACTCCTTCAAATACTCGGTATCGGGACCCGTACTGATACTAGAATCGGTATCGGGAGAACTCTATTGGTTGCAATACTTGGTAATCAGTCTTACTTTATTCTCTACTTCTTTTGTAGCTGCTTTTTTGTAAGCGAGGGTTTAACCCAGGGGTCTTCAAACTACGGCCCTCCAGTTGTTCAGGAACTACAATTCGGTAGATTGAGAATCCTTGGTTTAGCACTTTGCCCTGGATCCAACACAGAATAATTTGAAGTCATAAAAGATGTAAATTGATATTAGACAATGAGAAGGTGCTTGGAGAGACTCTGCATAATCATTTCTTTAAGACTTTAAGTGACAAATTGACGTGACAACAAAGACAATCTATTTATAGTGAAGAAGACGTGATGAGGTTCTGAAATCCTCTGACGAGGGTGGCATTGTGGTCGGGATGAGTAATCAACAAGCAATGGTTTCGAAAATTCTTACAAATGTAGATTGGTACGAAAGGATTCCCAATGGAGTTGTTCATCGGCGCCAACAAGATGTTGTACAGGTATTTCCAGAGGCTTTGGTTAGAGGCGTCATTGATGGGGCGTCTTTTTATACCAGTTGTATTGAACCCAAAAGCCTCAGATTTTATGCCAAATATTCACAAAGAAACCAAATGCCATTTAGAAGACCAATAGGGTAATTGATAGAATGGGTAAATATGTGTGTTTGTGTATATATATATATATATATACAGTGGGCCAGATTCTCAAAAGAGATACGACGGTGTATCACAGGAAACACCGTCGTATCTCTGTTTTTTTCCCCTGGTATCTATGTGTCTGATTCCTAGAATCACTTACGCATAGATACAGTGAAGATCCGACAGGTGTAAAACACTTACACCGTCGGATCGTAGATGTAATTACTTTTCTGGCCGCTAGGTGGCCTTTACGTTGTTTTCTCATTTGCCTATGCAAATCAGCCTGATACGCCGATTCCCGGACATTTTTATGCTGCCCTGTCGTCGTTTACATTGTTTCCGTAAGCGTAAACCTACCCCTGCTATATGAGGGGTAGGTTTACAAAGTTCCGTCGTATGCCATGTTAAGTATAGGGTCGGGTCAGCGTCGTCTTTTTCCGTCGGTTACGTCGTTTTACTAAGTCGTTCCCGAATAGGGCATTGCGTAAGTGACGATCACGTCGTTTTCACGA
This sequence comes from Rana kukunoris, assembly GCA_029574335.1. Lineage (NCBI taxonomy): Eukaryota > Metazoa > Chordata > Amphibia > Anura > Ranidae > Rana > Rana kukunoris. Next base: position 223,727,473 of record CM056055.1, on the reverse strand, counting down.
CGGTTTCAACAACGTTTTCCGACGTGAGCTGGAGCATGCGCACTGGGCTTTTTTCCCGGCCGGCGCATGCGCAGTTCGATCGACGCGGGGGCGCGCTTAATTTAAATACAAGCCGCCCCCTTTGAATTACACGGCCTTACGCCGGGCCATTTACACTACGCCGCCGCAAACTACGGAGCAAGTGCTTTGGGACAACGGCACTTGCTCTGTTAACTTGCGGCGGCGTAGTGTAAATGGCTTACGCTACGCCGGCGGGCCATGTATGTGAATCTGTATTGGACAGACTGCACCCATGGCAGAGAGCAGAAGCTGGCGACTAATACCCAGGGATTAAGTACTTGCATATAATAAGACTTACGTAGGCTGTTTTCAAGCTTATTTTGCTTATACACTACATTATCAAAAGTATTGGGACACCTGCTTTTACACGCAAATGAAATGTAATGGCATCCCAGTCTTAGTCCGTAGGGTTCAATATTGAGTTGGCCCCGCCTCTTTGCAGCTATAACAGCTTCAACTCTTCTGGGAAGGCCGTCCACAAGGTTTAGGAGGGTGTCTATGGGAATGTTTGACCGTTCTTTCAGAAGGGCATTTGTGAGGTCAGGCACTGATGTTGGACAAGAAGGACTGGCCCGCATCTTGTTCATGCACTGGTGCGCAGTCATGTTGGAACAGGAAGGGGCCGTCCCCAAACTCTTCCCACAAAGTTGGGAACATGAAATTGTCCAAAATGTCTTGGTATGCTGACTTCTTAAGAGTTCTCTTCACTGGATCTAAGGGGCCAAACCCAACCCCTGAAATACAACCCCCGCACCATAATCCCCTGTAACGGGAGGACCTGTGGAATCCAGAAGCTCTTAGAAAGCTTGAGCCAGAAGATAATGGACAGTCAGAATATATCTTGGACTACCTGAGATGGGACTATTATGTAATTATTATCCACAATATATTCCAGGATCATAGGTGTGCCCAGGCACACCCTAATCACCCTGTGCCGAACAGATTCCCCCTACTGACCTGGATCCCCCTCCTTCCCCCACAGCACTGCCAGCTTCCCTCCTCTCCCACTGGTTGTTGCTGTCGATGTTTTAGGATGAGTGGGGGAAGGGGCCAGTAAGTATGCCATTTACCAGCCCCTTTTCTTTCTGAATGAACATTGTGAGTGATCGGTAGAGTGTGTTTGAGCTTTGGGGTGCACACCCTAATGCCAAAGGCTGCGCACATGTCCATGATATCTGTGGAGAACTGGTTGCTGTTTGTTGATTCTGAACTCAACAGTTTAATTGAAAGAGTGACTCATTCATAATGTGGGGACACAGACTGTTAGGTGTAAATGTCATCAACTCCAGCCCACCTGTCTGTCTGGTGTGATGTAAATAAATCTAGGATGGCTTCTGAGGATCTTTAATTGTGGCTTGTGCTAATTGACCCTGTATTGAGCGAAGGTCTATTGATGATAATGTGTGTATTGTAAGTTAACAGACAGCCTAAAGGTCAGGTACATGAATCATCAGCTGTAGTTAATTAGCTCTTGTAAATGAGGCCAGTGCCGGAGTCAGGATGTCTACTAAAATATGTGTATTGGGGCTCATTAGTTAAGCATTGTATGATGTTGTGGGTGGAGTTGGGTCATTGTTCATTTGATTACTGCAAGTATTCTTTTTGGTGTATATAAGAGCCTGCCTTCTCAATAAAGATTGTCAGACCTGCTTGAACTTCATAGAGAGCGGTGTATCTTGTTAATGGGGGAATTCTTATGGGTCGTGTTCGCCTGATTGTGGAGTGTTGGTAGCTGCCTTGTGTTCGGGAATGGAATATCCTAAACGGCTTTAACCCCTTGTCCCATTTGGGGTTCTGTTACATCCCCCCTCCACCAAATGATTTGGACCAGTGCACAAAGCAAAGTCCATAAAGACATGGATGAGCGAGTTTGTGAAGGAACTTGACTGGCCTGACCTCAACCCGATAGAACACCTTTGGGATGAATTAGAGCGGAGACTGTGAGCCAGGCCTTCTCATCCAACATCAGTGCCTGACCTCACCAATGCTCTTCTGGAAGAATGGTCAAACATTCCCATAGACACCCTCCTAAACCTTGTGGACGGCCTTCCCAGAAAAGCTGAAGATGTTATAGCTGCAAAGGGCGGGGCCAACTCAATATTGAACCCTACGGGCTAAGACTGGGATGCCCATAAATTTCATGTGTGTATAAAGTCAGGCGTCCCAATACTTTTGATAACACAGTGTATAAGCAACAGAAACTTGAAAACAGCCTACGCAAGTCTTATAATATGCAAGTACTTAATCCCTGTGTATTAGTTGCCAGCTCCTGCTCTCTGCCATGGGTGCAGTCCGTCCATTGAAGGATCATGAAGAGGGAGCTGCCCAAGAAATGCTGCACCCGTTGTTTGCGGGTTAGAATGGCACATTTATAGAAATTTAAGAGTATGACGTGTGCATGCAAATTAAGCAGCATTTAAAATGAGGCATCAGCTAAAGTGCACCTGTCCTGTATACAAAGTACTGGAAGCCATTGTAGCCCTCTTTTTATGGGGGAGGGGTGGGTATTACAATGCCATTACAAGCTGTCATGTTAAGGCATACAGTATGTTCTGAGAAGTACATGACTAAGGTACTAACCACTTCAGCCCCGGAAGATTTGGCTGCCCAAAGACCGGGCCATTTTTTTTGCGATTCGGCACGGACAAATGCGCGGTCGTGCGACGCTGTACCCAAACAAAATTGGCGTCCTTTTTTCCCACAAATAGAGCTTTATTTTGGTGGTATTTGATCACCTCTGTGAAAAAAAGAGTGACAATTTAAAAAGAAAAACACCACAATATTTTCTACTTTTCGCTATAATAAATGACCCCCATTTTTTTTTAACCACTTAAGACCCGGACCTTTATGTAGGTAAAGGACCTGGCCCCTTTTTGCGATTCGGCACTGCGCCGTTTTAACTGACAATTGAGTTTGGTGGTCTCAGCCCGGCTCCCGGTGGGTGTGCTATGCAAGGTACGCCTGTGCTTAGTACGCCCACCCCCCCCCCCCCACAAAAACCACCAACACACTTGCACGCACACGAAATTGGTTTAACACGCACGCACTTTGGCCATGCGGTCTCCTAAAAAAAGAGAGGTGAAGGACCTATGGGGCTGGATAGGCCCCCTCACTCCCTCATAGGGGGAGTCCCTCTGCCCCGTTGGGGTCCCGTTGGGGTCCCGTTGGGCCCCAGTTGGGCCCCAGTTGGGCTCCCAATTGGAGCAGGTAGGGCCCCCTCACACCCGCCATTGCCACCCGGGGGCATGGAGAAGGATGGCAGATTGCCCCTGGGGGGAGGGTCTGCCTACTCCCAACTCCTGAAGTCCGGCTCCTCTCTCTCGAGTTCACGCACAAAAATACACTTTAACCGCTTCAATACCGGGCTTTTATACCACCTCCATACCGGGCCTATTCTGACACTTCTCTCCTACATGTAATAATCATCATTCTTTTGCTAGAAAATTACACAGTACCCCCAAACATTATATATGTTTTTTTTAGCAGACACCCTAGGGAATAAAATGGCGGTCATTCCAAAGTTTTATCTCGCACGGTATTTACGCAATTATTTTTCAAACGCCTTTTTTTTGTAAAAAAAATTGTTTTATGAATTAAAAAAATAACAAAACAGTAAAGTTAGCCCAATTTTTTTGTATTATGTGAAAGATGATGTTACACCGAGTAAATAGATACCCAACATGTCACGCTTTAATTATGCGCACACTCATGGAATGGCGCCAAACTTCGGTACTTAAAAATCTCCATAGGCAACGCTTTATTTATTTTTTACAGGTTACAGTTTAGATTTACAGAGGAGATCTAGTGCTAGATTCGTTGCTGGCACTCTAACGCACGCGGCGATACCTCACTTATGTGGTTTAAACGGTGTTTACATATGTCGGCGGGACTTGCGTGTGCGTTCGCTTCTGCACGCGAGCTATCGGGGACAGGGGCGTTTTAATTTTTTTTTAATCTTTTATTTATTTTTTTGACTTATTTTTTATTTATTTTTACACTTTTTTTCATTTTTTTTTCCACTTTTATTCCTATTACAAGGAATGTAAACATCCCTTGTAATAGGAAATGTGTGTGACAGGTCCTCTTTATGGAGAGATGGGGGGTCAATAAGACCTCACATCTCACCTCCAGGCTGGAAACCATGAGATCGGTGAAAAGAAAATTCACCGATCTCATGAATGGGGGCTTACAGCCGCAATTGCGGCTTTGTTTACTTATGGGGACCCGGGCGTGACGTCATCAGATTGGGCCCGGGTCCTCCGATGGTCATAGAGATGACTGCTTCCTGCCGACGCCGACGATTCGTTCTCCGGGCCCCCGAAGGCACAGGTGAGCCCGGAGAAGCACCGGATGGCGGCGGGAGGGGGGGGGATGTCCCCTCCCGCGGCCTGTAAGAACGATCAAGCGGCGGAACCGCCGCTATGATCGTTCTTACATTGTGCAGAATCGCCGGCTGAAGAAGAGGATATCTGGATGATGCCTCTGGCTGCAGGCATCATCCAGATATTCGCCTGCAATGCCCAGGCCGTCAATTGACGGCCACTTAGGATGGTAAATCCCATCCCAGGCCGTCAATTTTCTATGGCTGGGTATTGAAGTGGTTGAAAAACAAACAAAAAAACACAAAAAAAACTGACAATTGCGCGGTCGTGCGACGTGGCTCCCAAACAAAATCGGCGTCCTTTTTTCCCCACAAATAGAGCTTTCCTTTGGTGGTATTTGATCAGCTCTGCGGTTTTTATTTTTTGCGCTATAAACAAAAATAGAGCGTCAATTTTGAAAAAAAATCTATATTTTTTACTTTTTGCTACAATAAATATCCCCCAAAAATATATAAAAAAAGTTTTTTTCCCTCAGTCTAGGCCGATACGTATTCTTCTACATTTTTTTGGTAAAAAAAATCGCAATAAGCGTTTATCGATTGGTTTGCGCAAAATGTATAGCGTTTTCAAAATAGGGGACAGTTTTATGGCATTTTTATTAATAATTTCATTTTTACTACTAATGGCGACGATCTGCGATTTTTTTCGTGACTGCGACATTATGGCGGACACATCGGACACTTTTGACACATTATTGGGACCATTGTCATTTTCACAGCAAAAATGCTATAAAAATGCACTGATTACTGTGAAAATGACAATTGCAGTGAAGGAGTTAACCACTAGGGGGCACTGTAGGGGTTAACTGTGACCTTATGTGTGTTTATAACTGTAGTGGGCGGGGCTTGACGCGTGACGTCACTGGTCACCTTTCCCTATATCAGGGAACAGACGATCAATAACAGAGCCACTGTGAAGAACGGGGAAGCTGTGTTTACACTCACCTCTCCCCGTTCTTCAGCTCCTGTGACCGATCGCGGGACTCCAGCGGCGATCGGGTCCGCGGGTCCCGCGGCCTCAGTCACGGAGCTTCGGACCGGGTCACGGGTGCACGCCCCTGACCCACGGCTGGGCATTTAACAATCACATACAGGTACGTGATTGTGCCCAGCCGTGCCATTCTGCCAACGTATATTGGCGTTAGGCGGTCCTTAAGTGGTTAAAAAGCAATTTTTTCCGCAGTTTAGGCCGATATGTATTCTTCTACATATTTTGGATTAAAAAAAAAAAAAAAAAAATCACAATAAGCGTTATTGATTGGTTTGCACAAAAGTAATTTTTTTTTAACAATAATGGCGGCCATCTAAATTTTTATCGGGACAGTGACATTGCGGCGGACATATCGGACACTTTTGACACATTTTTGGAACTAGTGACATTTATACAGCGATCAGTGCTATAAAAATGCACTGATTACTGTGTGAATGTGACTGACAGGGAAGGGGTTAACGCTAGGGGGCGATCAAAGGGTTAATTGTGTGTCCTAGGGAGTGATTCTAACTGTAGGGGGAGGGGACTCACAAGGGGAGGAGACTGATTGGTGTTCCTCTGTACTGGGAACACACATCAGTCTCTTCTCACCTGACAGGACGTGGATCTGTGCGTTTACACACTCAAATTCACGGTCCTGCTTTGTTATCGGGCAATCGAGGGTGACATCGTGGCTGCCGGGCACACGCACCGGCTCCCGGGTGCGCCCCCTAGGCAGCCAGGAAGCCCAGGACATCATATGATGCCCGCCCAGGATGGGAGATCCCTCCTGCGGACGTCATGTGACTATGGACGGGACAGGAAGCGGTTAAATATGACTTGTTCTGCACTGCTATACCAAAGAAATACAAAACCCTTCCTTTATAATAATCAAACACCAAGATTGGAGTTATAGCAGCCTTTTTATTAACTAAAATATAATAACGAATGAATCACAGATAAATACTATAGGGCCAGATTCAGGAACACTTGCGCTGGAGTATTTGGATATGCGCCGCGTAACTGTGATGATGCGCCGTCGTTTCTATGTGCCCGTACCCACCAAACTAGATGCGCCCAATAATGGGTCATTTGCGACCGGCGGAACGTTCCGACGCCAGAGTATCGTCAGCGCTTAATTTCGCTGGGCGCATCAGTCGCGCCCATTGATTTCCCCTGCAAATATGCAAATGAGGGAGATTTCCCAATTCGCGAACGGATTAGCACCATACGCTGGCTACATGCGCCGCGCGTATCTGGTCCGTCCGGCGCAAAGTTATTTCTACAAAAGGCTGCTTTATCTTTACTCCAGACGGTCACAGGTCAGCAGGAGAGCAGCTACAGCAGCAGCGTTACCGACGATAAGAGCTTGCTGAACAACAACACTTGCAAGGACAACACCTCTGTGTGCCAACATGCCAGGGGCAATTGTGGTCCTAGAACTACTGATGGGTCCCCCGGTACGGAGGAGGCAGGCACGTGAGAGGATATACCGCACTCGTATGAACCTCTTTGGCATGGGGGATGAGGAGGTGTATCGCCTCTTCAGATTCAGCCCTGATGTAATACTTGAACTAACCACAACCCTGCAGGATGACATCACCAGCCCAACACACCGCTCACAAGCAGTGCAGCCACTGGTGAAGGTCCTGGCAACACTTCATTTCCTTGCAAGTGGATCATTCCAGCGTACAAGTGGAGTGGTGGCTGGGATGTCACAGTCCTCCATAAGCAGATGTGTGCACCAGGTTGTCCCTGCAATCCTCAGACGTATGTCCAACCAGTTCATCAGACCCACCACTGAGGAGCTGCGGCTGAAGGCAATGACAGATTTCTACAGCATTGCCAGATTCCCACGCACCATCGGGGCCATTGATTGCACACATGTGGCCCTCCAGCCCCCCAGTGCCACAGAGCACATATACCGCAATCGGAAGCATTGGCATTCCATCAACGTACAGGTGATAGCCGATGCCCAACGCCTCATATGGCACGTCCGTGCCAAACACCCCGGGTCCAGCCATGACAGCTTCATATACAATCAGAGCCCCATCCCAGCAGAATTTAACCAGAACATGTATGGGGACAGCTGGCTGGTTGGTGAGTGACATGGGAGTCAGGCATGACTATCCCCTCCCGTCATGCACAACAGAAATCGCACATGCATGACTAACATTATCCTGTCTTTTCCCTTCCAGGTGACTCTGCATATGCACTGGGACCCCATCTAATGACTCCTTTCCGGAACCCCCAAACCAGAGGAGAGAGAAAATACAATGAAGCACACATCAAAACCCGTGCAGTGGTTGAGCAAACATTTGGGCTCCTGAAGTCCCGTTTCCGATGCCTGGATAAGTCTGGGGGGGCCCTATTGTATTCCCCTACCTTCGTGTGTCAGATCATCGGTGCATGTTGCATACTACATAACTTTGCTATGAAAAAAGGCCTGCATATTGACATACGTGATGACCTGACCCCCGACCCACACAGTCCCCACCTGCCAGAGGACACCCAGTCTGCTGATGGAAGAGCAGTCAGGAGGGTCCTCGCCGTAGGCATCTTTGGACACTAAACCAAAACATTAATAACACAGACAGTGCACGCGTGTACACCACTGGATCACACACACCACATGCACATCGCATTGGATTAGCCCAAGTCCAGCATGTAGGAGTTGGGAGCAGTAACGCCAGCGTCAAGGCCCCAATGATGTCACTGTCCATTCACACACCTTTCACACGTCATTCATACAGCCGTGGGGTTCACTTCACCACCACGGCCGAGGGTGACACCCCTTACTTTCAGGAGTGCCACCCCCTCACATTCACACACCATTCACACTGTCCCCTGCACTCCTGACCGTGTGCAGTACAAAAATAAATTAAAAATATCATATCCTGATAAATAAAATAAACAAAATCTCATAACCTGAGAAAAAGAAAAAAAAAACTCATGACCTGAGTATGTCCAAACAAAAAATATAAAACAAGAAAAAAAAAAAGGCCTCATCGGGGATGCCGGGGGCTTCTTCTGGGGGCCCCTCTCTGGCTCCTCAGCTGCCTGGATGGAGTGGGTGGGGGTGGGGGGGCATCTGGAGGTGGCTGATCCCCAGGTGGGCCACTCCTGGCAGGTGTGGCCTGCATGCCCTCCATGGCCCTGGCTATCCGTCCAAGGTAGGAGTTGGTCTGGGCCTGCATCCGGAGCTGACGGGTGACCTGATAATGCTGGGCCCGCCGACTCAGCCTCCCCTGGTCCCGGATGGCAGCACTGTTGGCCTGGACGGCTGCAGTAAGGTGCCGAATATCCCCCTGCACCTCCCCCAAAGTGGTGACCACTGCAGCGCAGTTGCAGCTTACATCCTGCACTGCGTTGCTGAGGTTGGCAACGGAGCCCAGGCTGTCAGACACTTTCTGTAAGTGCCCAACTATGGCCCCCATCTGTTCCGTCTGCCTGGCGTGATCCCTCGCCAACTGGTCCTGGACACCATCAGACACCCCCCTGGTCTTCTGGGTCGCCTTCCTGGGGCCAGAAGATGGTTGTCCTCGGGGGGAAGGAGTCGCCCTTGAGGGGCTTCCAAGGATGGGGGAGGGGACGACAGACGGCCCAGGAGAAGGGGAGGAGACAGACAAAACTAAGGTAAAGTCCTGCTCTGCCACAGCAGGATCCTCTACAACCACCTCGGCAGGTGTGGTGTGGCCACTCTCCTCCACAACCTCTTCACCACCCAGTGGCTCAGGCACACGATGGCGTGGGGGGGATGGGGTGGAATGCACGCTGACAGATGATGGCCCAGCTCCGTCATCTGTGGATGACACAAAGCAGACACATGTTGGTGGTCCCACACACTTGGCACATGTACCCTCCCCCCCCCAAATGCAAAACAACAAATAGGGGATTATAAAACACTTACCTGTCCTTGTGCCTTCCTCCATGGAGTCATAGCCTGCGACCCCCTCCACCTGTTCCCTCTCCAGGCAGCGTGCGACCACCTCCTCCTCTGCGGTCAGGGTGACAGGACATGGGGGACCACCACCTGTGCCCCTCTCATACCTCCTGATGGAGGCCACCTTGTCCCTCACCTTGCGCCGCAGATCATTAATTTTTTTTTGTATGTCCCCAGCAGTCCGGGTGGAGTACCCCAAGACATTGACCCTGGCAGCAATGGACTCCAGGATGCCCTGCTTCCTCTCCCGGCTGGTCTTCCGGCTTTTTTTGCCATGGAGAAAAGCATTATCCGTCTCCATTGCCGAAATGATGAGCGAGACCTCCTGGGCATTAAAATTCAGGTTCCTCCTCTCTCTGGGGGTAGCGGGAGCAGCCATCACCAAACAAAAGTATCTTCCCTGGGGTGGGGGGAAGCGGAAATACTTTTGCGCCGGAATGGCGTTTCCGCCAGCGCTTTTAAGCGCCCAGCGGAACGCATTGCGCTGACGTTTCCCAGGAAGTGGTGCCGACGGAAGTTGTGAGCATGCGCACAAGGGGGCGAGTGGAGCCGCACTCACTGCGCATGCTCCGTGGATGATGCGCTGAACGTAAGCCTCTGCGCTGGGCTCTGCCCATCATTTACATATGATCACACCCACTTCCACTTGCGTCGGGTTACGCCAGCGCATTATCGTTACTCTGGCGCAAGTTTACGCGCAACTGCTATGTGAATTAAAGGACTTGCGCTGAAAGGGTCTTCAGAGTAACGTAAATGAGAAGCGTTACTCCAGAGGAAAGATACTCTCATCTACCTGAATCTGGCCCTATGGGCCAGATTCAGGTAGATTGGAGCATCTTTGCTCTGGAGTAACGCTTCTCATTTAAGTTACGCTGCCGAAATTTTAGGAGCAAGTGCTGTTATTCACAAAGCACTTGCTCCTAAAGTTGCGGCAGCGCATCGCAAATGAGCCGGCGGAATTCAAATTGGGCGGGTACGGGGCGTGTATTATTTAAACTAAGCGCGATCCCGCGGCGAACGTACTGCGCATGCGTCGAGTGTCAATGCATCCCAGTGCGCATGCTCCAAATTCTGTCAGTGAACGTCAATGACGTCACATCCCTATTCATGAAAGTTTTACGCAAGCGACGCGATTTTTTTTTTTCCGACGCGATGACGACGCCTATACTTAACATAGGATACTCCACTAGGGGGCTGCTTTATCTTTATGCCGCGTATCGCTTCCGGAAACGTCGGAAAGTCACTGCGTCGCGCCCGAATACGATCGTGAATTGCCGTTTCCCGCTGATTAACATATTTTTTCAGCGTAAATCAGCGGGAACGCCCCGGCGCCATTTTTAAATTAAAGTTGCGATGCGATGGCGAAATTCAATTGCGCCGATCGCATCAGAACTCCAACCCGGCGTTTCTTGTTTTCTGGTTACAGAAAACAGAAACGCCGGCTTAAAGTGACAGTTAGGCTGGAGTATCACAGATACTCCAGCCTAACTCTACCTGAATCTGGCCCTATTATAACTTAAAAAACCTGAACACGTAGTGCATCAAAGAAAATTGGAGCCACAAGGTCCTAATAGGCATTAGGGTGACCACGTGTCTCGGATTGCCCGGGACAATCCCGCATTTTGCAGGTCTGTCCCGGGCACATTCATTCCAGGACAATACAGTGTCCCGGAATGAAACTGACATAGCCACCCCCCCCCGGCCAATCTGATGCCCCCAAAAAAGGCCGCCACATCACCGCTTTACTCACTGACAGTACTTGTCCTGGCCGGGAATGCCTGGGAGGAGCACAGTCCCCGCCCCCTGCTTGTGATTGGAGAAATTATAAATTCCGCCTTATCTGTCCAATCACTGTGCTGTGATTTGTTACAGCACAAGCTGATTTTTTGGGAAGGGGGGTGTCCCTGAATGGTAGTTTGGAAATGTGGTCACCCTAATAGGCATCAAAATGAATATCGTACCTGCCAGTCACTTCTCAGGCCTCCAGCTGCAATCCACCGACTCGGGCACAGCTCACAGGTACCCATACACCAATTGGGGGCCGTACCTCATACCCATACCTTTTTTGCCCATATGAACCTAAAAGGACCTTGCACCCCGGAATTCGCCAAATCGGGCTCCTCACAGTTGCCATAACCTGCACAAAATCCTACTAAATGCAGGGCGGGAGGGGAGGAGGTTGAGTCTAACTTGCTGACCTCCTACCAGTAGCGGTGCATCTATAAGGGCACACGGGCACCGCCCCCTCTCTCCTGCCACCCCCTCTATCAACAATAGATAGATTCATCCATTGCATGAATCTTTCTATGGCCACCGCGGACACCCCCTATTTAGGCACCTGTCCCCTTTTTGGGCACCGGGCTCCTAAATTACAGTGGCGGGGGGTGTTTTTAAAGCACCTGCTTAGAACCATAGGCTCTAATAGGTGTCAAAAAAGGTAAATAGCGAGCGCCATGCTTAGCGTTTACAGTTCACCCAGCTGTGTTAGAAAAGCAGATGAATATTCACTTTCCTAACACTGAACCGCGTCTCCACCAATCAGGTGCTTGGGTCTGTAACCCGTCACCTGATTGGCTGAAACGACAGGCGCTGTAATTGGAAGCCTATCAGGCATCCAATCATAGGAGAGGACAGAAGTAGAGGACGGGAGAAGACATCGAGGAGCATGGAGGACACCGCTTGCTGTCCACCGCCGGCAGCATTCGATGGGCACAATGGGAGGAAATGATGGGGCACAGTGGCAGCGTTTGATGGGCACAGTGGCTGCGTTTGATGGGCACAGTGGATGTGTTTGATGGGCACAGTGGCTGTGTTTGATGGGACAGTGGCTGTGTTTGATAGGTACAGTGGCGGCGATTGTTGGGCACAGTGACTGCGTTTGATGGGCACAGTGGCTGCGTTCGATGGGCACAGTGGCTGCATTCGATGGGCACAGTGGCTGCGTTTGATGGCACAGTGGCTGCATTTGATGGGCACAGTGGCTGCGTTTTATGGCACAATGGCTGCGTTTGATAGGTACAGTGGCAGCGTTTGATGGGCACAGTGGCTGCGTTTTATGGCACAGTAGCTGCGTTTAATGGGGACAGTGGCTGTACTTGATGGGCACAGTGGCTACATTTGATGGGCACAGTGGCTGCGTTTGATGGGCACAGTGGCTGCGTTTGATGGGCACAGTGGTGCGTTTGATGGGCACAGTGGCTGTGTTTGATAGGCACAGTGGCTGCGTTTGATGGGGACAGTAGCTGTGTTTGATAGGCACAGTGGCTGCGTTTGATGGGGACAGTGGCTGTGTTTGATAGGCACAGTGGCTCCGTTTGATAGGTACAGTGGCTGAGTTTGATGGGCAAAGTGACTGCGTTTGATGGGCACAGTGGCTGTGTTTGATAGGTACAGTGGCCGTGATTGATGGGCACAGTGGCGGCGATTGATGGGCACAGTGGCTGCGCTTGATAGGTACAGTGGCGGTGATTCATGGGCACAGTGGCTGCGTTTGATGGGCAAAGTGGCTGCGTTTGATGGGCAAAGTGGCTGCGTTTGATGGGTACAGTGGCTGTGTTTGATAGGTACAGTGGCGGTGATTGATGGACACAGTGGCTGCGTTTGATGGCACAGTAGCTGCGTTTGATGGAGACAGTGGCTGCGTTTGATAGGTACAGTGGCTGCGTTTGATGGGCAAAGTGGCTGCGTTTGATGGGTACAGTGGCTGCGTTTGATAGGTACAGTGGCGGTGATTGATGGGCACAGTGGTGGCGATTGATGGGCACAGTGGCTGCGTTTGATGGCACAGTGGTGGCGATTGATGGGCACAGTGGCTGCGATTGATGGGCACAGTGGCTGCGTTTGATGGCACAGTGGTGGCGATTGGTGGGCACAGTGGCTGCGTTTGATGGCACAGTGGCTGTGTTTGATAGCACAGTGGCGGCGATTGGTGAGCACAGTGACTATGTTTAATAGCACAGTGGCTGTGTTTGATGGGCACAGTGGCGGCAATTGTTGGGCACAGTGGTTGCGTTTAATGGGACAGTGGCTGTGTTTGATGGGCACAGTGGCGGCGATTGGTGGGCACGGTGGCTGCGTTTGATAGGGTTTTATTTCATAATTTTTCTGCTTGTTTGCGCCCCCCAAAATTTTTGAGCACCAGCCGCCACTGCCTCCTACTGAATACCAACACCTCAGTACAGCCCCACCTTCCCTCGAGTCTCTCCCCCTTTCCTTGCCCTTGTCCCAATTAAGAAAACATTTCTTACCCCTTCAACTTAACCCAAACTTTATTATCCCTCTTCACACAAGCCCTTTTAACTCTTGTCATGCCGGCACTTCGTCTATGGCTTTCTGTTTTTACTCCGGGCCTCCCTTTCTCTTTGTATCACTTTTTCTGCAGCCTGTAGAAAACAAAACGGAATACGAAAATGTAGTTATATTATTTCCAACAACAGTGCTTGAAAATCCCTTCTTCATAACGACAACCGCAGACCTGTCATGACACTTGTGTCTTTATTAATATGACTATGAATAGGATTAGGCAGCATAAATTGTGTGCGGAATAACCTGACATGTTCACATATTTTCACAGAGATGCACAGTATGAATCATAAAAAAAAAAATGAATCTTGTAAGAAAAATGTATTAGAACATTATGATAATTAACAAGTTCATTAGTAGTGAGGCAATGAACTTTGTATGTCTTTATCTGCAGCACATTGCACAAGATTGCATTTGATATGGTTTCTGTTCCTGGGTAAAGAAAAGTTCAAATTGTTTGAAACCCAATTAAACTTTCAGTTTAAATCGGCTACTTGCATTCCAGGTGGATCAAAAGAAAAGGTGTGCAGTCTTAAAGTCTTAATTTTGTTTTAGAAAGCAGTCACAGTCTGAGTAGAAAAGCCTGTCCCCTGCCAGCCTGCTGTAGAGGACCTTGGTCTTTGTGTGTTTTCTTGATGAGCTGGAGCTAGAGCTCTTCAATCAGTAGAACAAATACTGTTCATTGATTGGAGATCTCTAACCTTAAGTCAGTGGAGATCTCCAGCTTTGAGTCAGTGGAGATCTCGAGCCTTAAATCATTGGAGATATCTAACCTTGAATCATTGTAGATCTCTAGCCTTGAATCATTGTAGATCTCTAGCCTTGAATCATTGTAGATCTCTAGCCTTGAATCAGTGGAGATCTCTAGCCTTGAATCAGTGGAGATCTCAAGCTTTAAATCATTGTAGATCTCCAGCTTTGAATCAGTGGAGATCTCAAGCCTTGAATCATTGGAGATCTCTAGCCTTGAATCAGTGGATATCTCTAGCCTTGAATCATTGTAGATCTCTAGCCTTGAATCATTGTAGATCTCTAGCCTTGAATCATTGTAGATCTCTAGCCTTGAATCAGTGGAGATCTCTAGCCTTGAATCAGTGGAGATCTCAAGCTTTAAATCATTGTAGATCTCCAGCTTTGAATCAGTGGAGATCTCAAGCCTTGAATCATTGGAGATCTCTAGCCTTGAATCAGTGGATATCTCTAGCCTTGAATCAGTGGAGATCTCTAGCCTTGAATCAGTGGAGATCTCTAGCCTTGAATCAGTGGAGATCTCTAGCCTTGAATCATTGTAGATCTCCAGCTTTTAATCATTGTAGATCTCAAGCCTTGAATCAGTGGAGATCTCTAGCCTTGAATCAGTGAAGATCTCCAGCTTCAAATCATTGTAGATCTCCAGCTTTGAATCATTGGAGATCTCCAGCTTTAAATCAGTGGAGATCTCTAGCCTTAAATCATTGTAGATCTCTAGCCTTGAATCAGAAGAGATTTCTAGCCTTGAATCAGTGGAGATCTCCAGCTTTGAATCATTGGAGATCTCAAGCCTTAAATTAAAGGAGATCTCTAGCCTTGAATCATTGTAGATCTCTAGCCTTGAATCAGTGGAGATCTTGAGCCTTGAATCATCGTAGATCTCCAGCTTTGAATCATTGGAGAGCTCTAGCCTTGAATCATTGTAGATCTCTAGCCTTGAATCATTGTAGATCTCAAGCCTTGAATCAGTGGAGATCTCTAGCCTTGAATCATTGGATATTTCTAGCCTTGAATCAGTGGAGATCTATAGCCTTGAATCAGTTGAGATCTCCAGCTTTGAATCATTGGAGATCTCAAACCTTAAATAAATGGAGATCTCTAGCCTTGAATTAATGGAGAACTCTAGCCTTGAATCATTGTAGATCTCTAGCCTTGAATCAGTGGAGATCTTGAGCCTTGAATCATCGTAGATCTCCAGCTTTGAATCATTGGAGAGCTTTTCAAAAGAAAAGGTGTGCAGTCTTAAAGATAAAATTTTTTTAGAAAGCAGTCACAGCCTGAGTAGAAAAGCCTGTCCCTGCCAGCATGCTGCAGAGGACCTTGGTCTTTGTGTGTTTTCTCTAAATAGGTGCAACAGGCCCCTTGATGAGTTGGAGCAAGAGCTCTTCCATCAGTAGAACAAATACTGTTCATTGATTGGAGATCTCTAACCTTGAGTCAGTGGAGATCTCCAGCTTTGAGTCAGTGGAGATCTCGAGCCTTAAATCATTGGAGATATCTAACCTTGAATCATTGTAGATCTCTAGCCTTGAATCATTGTAGATCTCTAGCCTTGAATCATTGTAGATCTCTAGCCTTGAATTAGTGGATATCTCTAGGCTTGAATCAGTGGAGATCTCCAGCTCTGAATCAGTGGAGATCTCTAGCCTTGAATCATTATAGATCTCTAGCCTTGAATCAGTGGAGATCTCAAGCCTTAAATTAATGGAGATCTCTGGCCTTGAATCAGTGGAGATCTCGAGCCTTGAATCAGTGGAGATCACAAGCTTTGAATCATCATAGATCTCCAGCTTTGAATCATTGGAGATCTCTAGCCTTAATTCATTGTAGATCTCCAGCTTTGAATCATTGGAGATCTCAAACCTTAAATAAATGGAGATCTCTAGCCTTGAATTATTGTAGATCTCTAGCTTTGAATCAATGGAGATCTCCAGCTTTGAATCATTGGATATCTCTAGCCTTGAATCATTGTAGATCTCTAGTCTTGAATCAGTGGAGATCTCGAGCTTTAAATCATCGTAGATCTCCAGCTTTGAATCAGTGGAGATCTCGAGCCTTGAATCAGTGGAGATCTTGAGCCTTGAATCATTGGAGATCTCTAGCCTTGAATCAGTGGATATCTCTAGCCTTGAATCAGTGGAGATCTCTAGCCTTGAATCATTGTAGAGCTCAAGCTTTGAATCATTGTAGATCTCAAGCCTTAAATCAGTGGAGATCTCTAGCCTTGAATCAGTGGAGATATCCAGCTTCAAATCATTGTAGATCTCCAGCTTTGAATCATTGGAGATCTCCAGCTTTAAATCAGTGGAGATCTCTAGCCTTGAATCATTGTAGATCTCTAGCCTTGAATCAGTGGAGATCTATAGCCTTGAATCAGTGGAGATCTCAAGCTTTGAATCATTGGAGATCTCAAGCCTTAAATTAATGGAGATCTCTAGCTTTGAATCTTTGTAGATCTCTAGCCTTGAATCAGTGGAGATCTTGAGCCTTGAATCATCGTAGATCTCCAGCTTTGAATCATTGGAGAGCTCTATCCTTGAATCATTGTAGATCTCTAGCTTTAAATCAGTGGAGATCTCTAGCCTTGAATCATTGTAGATCTCTAGCCTTGAATTAGTGGATATCTATAGGCTTGAATCAGTGGAGATCTCTAGCTCTGAATCAGTGGAGATCTCTAGCCTTGAATCATTGTAGAACTCTAGCCTTGAATCAGTGGAGATCTCAAGCCTTAAATTAATGGAGATCTCTAGCCTTGAATCAGTGGAGATCTCGAGCCTTGAATCAGTGGAGATCACAAGCTTTAAATCATCATAGATCTCCAGCTTTGAATCATTGGAGATCTCTAGCCTTGATTCATTGTAGATCTCCAGCTTTGAATCATTGGAGATCTCAAACCTTAAATAAATAGAGATCTCTAGCCTTGAATCATTGTAGATCTCTAGCTTTGAATCAATGGAGATCTCCAGCTTTGAATCATTGGATATCTCTAGCCTTGAATCATTGTAGATCTCTAGTCTTGAATCAGTGGAGATCTCGAGCTTTAAATCATCGTAGATCTCCAGCTTTGAATCAGTGGAGATCTCGAGCCTTGAATCAGTGGAGATCTTGAGCCTTGAATCATTGGAGATCTCTAGCCTTGAATCAGTGGATATCTCTAGCCTTGAATCAGTGGAGATCTCTAGCCTTGAATCATTGTAGAACTCAAGCTTTGAATCATTGTAGATCTCAAGCCTTGAATCAGTGGAGATCTCTAGCCTTGAATCAGTGGAGATCTCCAGCTTCAAATCATTGTGGATCTCCAGCTTTGAATCATTGGAGATCTCCAGCTTTAAATCAGTGGAGATCTCTAGCCTTGAATCATTGTAGATCTCTAGCCTTGAATCAGTGGAGATCTATAGCCTTGAATCAGTGGAGATCTCCAGCTTTGAATCATTGGAGATCTCAAGCCTTAAATTAATGGAGATCTCTAGCCTTGAATCATTGTAGATCTCTAGCCTTGAATCAGTGGAGATCTTGAGCCTTGAATCATCGTAGATCTCCAGCTTTGAATCATTGGAGAGCTCTATCCTTGAATCATTGTAGATCTCTAGCCTTAAATCAGTGGAGATCTCTAGCCTTGAATCATTGTAGATCTCTAGCCTTGAATTAGTGGATATCTCTAGGCTTGAATCAGTGGAGATCTCCAGCTCTGAATCAGTGGAGATCTCTAGCCTTGAATCATTGTAGATCTCTAGCCTTGAATCAGTGGAGATCTCAAGCCTTAAATTAATAGAGATCTCTAGCCTTGAATCAGTGGAGATCTCGAGCCTTGAATCAGTGGAGATCACGAGCTTTGAATCATCATAGATCTCCAGCTTTGAATCATTGGAGATCTCTAGCCTTAATTCATTGTAGATCTCCAGCTTTGAATCATTGGAGATCTCAAACCTTAAATAAATGGAGATCTCTAGCCTTGAATCAGTGTAGATCTCTATCTTTGAATCAATGGAGATCTCCAGCTTTGAATCATTGGATATCTCTAGCCTTGAATCATTGTAGATCTCTAGTCTTGAATCAGTAGAGATCTCGAGCTTTAAATCATCGTAGAACTCCAGCTTTGAATCAGTGGAGATCTCGAGCCTTGAATCAGTGGAGATCTTGAGCCTTGAATCATTGGAGATCTCTAGCCTTGAATCAGTGGATATCTCTAGCCTTGAATCAGTGGAGATCTCTAGCCTTGAATCATTGTAGAGCTCAAGCTTTGAATCATTGTAGATCTCAAGCCTTGAATCAGTGGAGATCTCTAGCCTTGAATCAGTGGAGATCTCCAACTTCAAATCATTGTAGATCTCCAGCTTTGAATCATTGGAGATCTCCAGCTTTAAATCAGTGGAGATCTCTCGCCTTGAATCATTGTAGATCTCTAGCCTTGAATCAGTGGAGATCTATAGCCTTGAATCAGTGGAGATCTCCAGCTTTGAATCATTGGAGATCTCAAGCCTTAAATTAATGGAGATCTCTAGCCTTGAATCATTGTAGATCTCTTGAATCAGTGGAGATCTTGAGCCTTGAATCCTCGTAGATCTCCAGCTTTGAATCATTGGAGAGCTCTATCCTTGAATCATTGTAGATCTCTAGCCTTAAATCAGTGGAGATCTCTACCCTTGAATCATTGGATATCTCTAGCCTTGAATCAGTGGAGATCTCTAGCCTTGAATCAGTGGAGATCTCCAGCTTTGAATCATTGGAAGCCTCAAGCCTTGAATCAATGGAGATTTCTAGCCTTGAATAATAGAAGATCTCTAGCCTTGAATCAGTGGAGATCTCTAGCCTTGAATCATTGTAGATCTCTAGCCTTGAATCATTGTAGATCTCCAGCTTTGAATCATTGGAGATCTCAAGCCTTTAATCAGTGGAGATCTCCATCTTTGAATCATTGTAGATCTCTAGCTTTGAATCATTGGAATATATTGCCTTGAATCATTGGCGATCTCTAGCCTGGATTAATTGGAGATACAGTCAAAACTCGAAAAATTAGAATATCGTGCAAAAGTTCATTTATTTCACTTAAAAGGTGAAACTAATATATGAGAGAGACTCATTACATGCAAAGCAAAATAGTTCAAGCTGTGATTTGTTATCATTGTGATGATTATGGCTTACAGCTCGTGAAAACCCCAAATCCACAATTTCAGAATATTCGAATATTGTGAAAAGGTGGAACAGTCTCGGCTCAAAGTTTCCCACTCTAATCAGATAATTAAGCCATAACACCTGCAAAGGGTTCCTGAGCCTTTAAATGGTCTCTCAGTCTGGTTCAGTAGGAATCACAATTATGGGAAAGACTGACAGTTCTGCAGAAAACCATCACTGATACCCTCCATAAGGAGGGAAAGCCTCAAAAGGTAATTGCAAAAGAAGTTGGATGTTCCCAAAGTGCTGTATCAAAGCACATTAATAGAAAGTTATGTGGAAGGGAAAAGTGTGGAAGAAAAAGGTGCACAAGCAGCAGGGATGAGCACAGCCTGGAGAGGATTGTCAGGAAAAGGCCATTCAAAAGTGTTGGGAACTTTCACAAGGAGTGGACTGAGGCTGGAGTCAGTGCATCAAGAGCACCACACACAGACGGATCCGGGACAAGGCCTTCAAATGTCGTATTCCTCTTTTCACCCCACTCCTGACCAACAAACAACGTCAGAAGCGTCTTACCTGGGCTAAAGAAAGACACACCTGGTCTGGTGCTCAAGGGTCCAAAGTCCTGTTTTCTGATGAGAGCAAATTTTGCATCTCATTTGGAAACCAAGGAACCGGAGTATGGAGGAAAAATGGAGGAAACCAAGAAGTCGGAGTATGGAGGAGGAATGGAGGAAACCAAGGAGCCAGAGTATGGAGTAAGAATGGAGGAAACCAAGGAGCCGGAGTATGGAGGAAGAATGGAGGAAACCAAGGAGCCAGAGTATGGAGCAGGAATGAAGGAAACCAAGGAGCCGTAGTATGGAGGAAGAATGGAGGAAACCAAGGAGATGGAGTACGGAGGAAAAATGGAGGAAACCAAGGAGCCGCAGTATGGAGGAAGAATGGAGGAAACCAAGGAGCCGGAGTGTGGAGGAAGAATGGAGGAAACCAAGGAGCCGAAGTAAAGAGGAAGATTGGAGGAAACCAAGGAGCCGGAGTATGGAGGAAACCAAGGAGCCGAAGTAAAGAGGAAGAATGGAGGAAACCCAGGAGCCGGAGTATGGAGGAAGAATGGAGGAAACCAAGGAGCCGGAGTATGGAGGAAGAATGGAGGAAACCAAGGAGCCGGAGTATGGAGGAAGAATGGAGGAAACCAAGGAGCTGGAGTATGGAGGAAGAATGGAGGAAACCAAGGAGCCGGAGTGTAACGGAATGACCCATGACGCCCAGAGACTTTTGAGGGATGGGGGATACTCCTGTGCCAGCGGCCCTACGGACTCTTGTGTCTAAGTTCACCCTGTGCCCCTTTTGGGCATAGGGTGGCTAATAAATCATAATTCATGTATTACATGAGATGGGACATT
Source organism: Rana kukunoris (assembly GCA_029574335.1). NCBI lineage: Eukaryota > Metazoa > Chordata > Amphibia > Anura > Ranidae > Rana > Rana kukunoris. The sequence continues at coordinate 223,706,549 of CM056055.1, read as the reverse complement.
TATGGCTTATTCAATGTGGGGACACATGCTTTTGAAAGGTGTTAATTGCATCTACTCCTAGACATTTCATTGTCCATTGTGTAAGGCTGTAGAGGTGTTAATTCAGGTCTGCTCCTAAATTGTGTGATAACACGGTTTAAAGCCTATTGATGCCCAGGTGGGAATACCTTTCTTTCTGAGACAGACCGGCTCTCTAAAGATGTGGATTAAGTAGCAGTCTCCTGTCAGGTGTATTGAATTAGCATGTCAATTATTTTAAGGGCAACTCATTGTTCCTGTGATTAACTTTAATATGTTGTACTGGATATATAAGCAAGATAAGAAACCATTAAAGCATTCATTAATTTTGAAACCAGAGGATAGAGCTGTCAGTCTAATTTTCGGGGGAATTGATATGGATCGTGTCTGCTGGATTGTGAAATGTCGTATAAGCTGTCTTGGATGGATGGAAGGTCGTAAACGGTGGTGACCGTTACAAGTGGTGGCAGCAGTTAGATGATTCCATCGCCAGAAGGACGACTACAAGGACACAGGACAATGAAGACACAGTATGAAAGGATGAAGCCCTCTTCCCTCATGGACTTACTGGAGTGCCGGGGCAGACCGGCCAGCAACCGTAAGAAAAGGGACATTATCGCAGAACTTGTCGAAATGGATAGAGCTGAAAGGCCCAGCGTAACAGACAGTACACCCGAGGAAGAATTTTTTGATCGGGCTGTTAGACATGGACTGGCACAGTATGGTCTTAATCTTCCACCGGAGATCATAGACCGGGTTATAGCGGCTGTGGATGCCACCTTGCTACAGCAAAGAGGTGCTGCAGCAGCAGAAGTCACAGCAGCACCAACTGAAGAGAGAGGTACAGATACCAGTCTCCATGGAAGAGGAATTCCAAAGGAGGTTACAAGAGATGCGGATACAGCACAGAGAACCAGCATTAGAGGAGGCCCTGCTGGGGCCTGGGGAATGTGATTCGTTGCCAACTCTGGAAGGAAGCGCTAGCTCTGGAGCAGCAACACCAAGGAAATGTCCTGCCCTCCATCTATGTAAGGTACTGGCCGCAGTATGACATACGAATGCCGATGTTGGGGGAACAACCGAATCAGGAGTGGATAGCGGAGTTAAGCAGGCTGATCGGGGCAGAGATGCAGCTGGACGAGAGCTACAGAGCCCTCCGGTGGTATGGAGCCCAAGAGTGCCCGTGGTCAGTGGATGACAGCCCCACAGAAGGCTATAACTATGATGACCTGGGATTGTTGTATTGGAGGATGTCCAGTGATCCAGACTTCGGAGATGATCGGGAGTGGCGCTTGGAGGACATAATAGAGCACAGAGAGGAAAAATTGGCCACTGGTTACAGGAAGATTTGGAGTTTCTGGCCATTCAGGAATGGGAGCTGGAAATTGGCTACAGACAGCTGCTAGACTCGGCTCAGCAGGGTGGGGCTCCCGTTACCTGGGACTATGAGGAAATTTCAGATGACAACTATGAAATCCTGGTTGATGAATCAGCAGTGGAAAATCTGAAGATTGCCATTCCCAAAGCCGAAGCGGATGATGTGGAGTTCCAGGGAGCCGGGGCAGTTGGCCCCGCTCTCCAGCAACAAGCTGAGGTGGTAAAGCTTTTACTCCCAGCTGAATCACTGGCAACAGAGCAGAGTGCCCCAGGCCTCTGCTCCCAACTAGCAGGAGAGGCAGTTCCTGTGATAGTGGATAGGACTGTGGTCTCCACTCGCAGCAACCCAGCGGAAGAGCTGGCAACAGAGCAGAGTGCCCCAGACCTCTGCTCCCAACTAGCAGGAGAGGGAGCTCCTGTGATAGGGGATGGGACTGTGGTCTCCCCTCACAGCAACCCAGCAGAATTGCTGGCAACAGAGCAGAGTGCCCCAGGCCTTTGCTCCCAACTAACAGGAGATGTAGTTCCTGTGATAGGGGATGGGACTGTGGTCTCCCCTCACAGCAACCCGGCAGAAGAGCTGTCAACAGAGCAGAGTGCCACAACCCTCTGCTCCTAACTTACAGAGGAGGGGGTCACTGTGGTAGTGGATGGGACTGTGGTCTCCACTCACAGCAACCCAGCGGAAGAGCTGGCAACAGAGCAGAGTGCCCCGGGCCTCTGCTCTCCACTAACGGAAGAGGGGGTTCCTGGGGTAGTGGATGGGACTTCAGTCTCCACTGACACAACCCCAGAAAATGGTGCGGCACTGGGACAGGAGGATGTCGGCTTTGCTTTGCAAGCACCGGGGGATTATTCTTCTGTATATTCGTGAAATATCGCGAAAATCGAATATGGCGTATTCCGCTCAACACCTGTACGTTGATGGAATGCCAATGCTTCCGATTGCGGTATATCCTCTCACGTGCCCGCCTCCTCCGTACCGGGGGACCCATTAGTAGTGCTAGGACCACGGCTGCCCCTGGCATGTTGGCACACAGAGGTGTTGTCCTTGCAAGTGTGGTTGTTCAGCGTGCTATTTTTGTCGGTAACGCTGCTGCTGTAGCTGCTCTCCTGCTGACCTGTGGCCGTCAGGAGTAAAGATAAAGCAGGTATTTATAGGAATAACTTTGCGACAGACGGACGACATACGCACGGCGCAAGTAGCCAGCGTCTGGTGCTAATCCGTTCGCGAGTCGGGAAATCTCCCTCATTTGCATATTTGAATGGGAAATCAATAGGCGCGACGGATGCGACAAGCGAAAATATGCGCTTACGATACTCTGGCGAGGGAAAGTTAAGCCGATCGGAGAAAGCCTGTTTTCTGTCGCATCTAGTTTGGTGGGTACGGCCGCATAGATACTACGGCGCATCTTGACAGTTACGCGGCGCATACCGATATACTCCAGCGCAAGTCTTTCTGAATCTGGCCCTATAAAGGAAAAAAAAAACACTACTATCCCCTTTACGAAAGGGATTGTTTTCCTTAATATCAAAATATGTCTCTAGTGTGATATACGTTGCAATATTTATGTTATTATACTACACCAGGGGTCTCCAAACTTTCTAAACAAAGGGCCAGTTTATTGTCCTTCAGACTTTTGGGAGGCTGGACTGTGGGTATTGAAAATAAAAAAAGGTCCCAATGTCAGTGGGAAAAACACAATGCTCCATTTTTGGTGTCATTGGGAGGAATTGTGCCCCATCGCTGGTGTCATTGGGGGAATTTTGCCCCGTTGTTGGTGTCACTGAGAGGAATTTTGCCACGTTGTTGGTGTCATTGGGAGGAATTGTACCCCATTGTTGGTGTCATTGGGAGGAATCGTACCACCTTGTTGGTGTCATTGGGAGGAATTGTGCCCCATTGTTGGTGTCATTGGGTTGAATTGTGCCCCATTGTTGGTGTCATTGGGAGGAATTGTGCCACATTGTTGGTGTCATTGGGAGGAATTTTTCCCCATTATTGGTGTCATTGGGAGGAATCGTACCACCTTGTTGGTGTCATTGGGAGGAATTGTGCCACATTGTTGGTGTCATTGGGTTGAATTGTGCCCCATTGTTGGTGTCATTGGGAGGAATTGTGCCACATTGTTGGTGTCATTGGGAGGAATTTTTCCCCATTATTGGAGTCATTGGGAGGAATTGTACCACATTGTTGGTGTCATTGGGAGGAATTTTGCCACATTGTTGGTGTCATTGGCAGGAATTGTGCCACATTGTTGGTGTCATTAGGAGGAATTTTGCCCCATTGTTGGTGTCATTGGGAGAAATTGTGTCCATTGACTGGGGTCAGTGAGGGGAAATTATGCCCCAAAGTTGGTATCAGTGAATGAAATAGTCCCCCAAGGGCCAGATAAAAGCAAGAAAAGGGCCGCATCTGGCCCCCGGGCCACAGTTTGGAGACCACTGTACTACACATTGAAGCTAGTCCCATGTGCAGTGAATGCTCCACCACTTGATAAATTCTAAGATAGGACGAATCCCAAAGATGCTTGTTAAAGGGTTGACCCCTAAACCGGTTACCTAAGCAAATGGATCTGTAAAGCCTCGTACACACGATCGGATTTTCCGACGGGAATTGTGTGATGGCAGGCTGTTGTCGGAAATGTTGGATAGCATGCTTCATAATTGTCCGCAAACAAATGTGTGTTGGCGGATTATCCGATCGTGTGTACAAAAGTCAGTTCGGACAAAACTCCAAAGTACAAACACGCATGCTTGGAAGCAATTCTCACCATAACACAACATTAGCAGAAGCTGCCCAAAAGGAGGCTCTAAAGAGCTGGAAAAACGCGTAGTTTCGTGTTTGTTGGCCGACAATTCTTTGCCGTTTGCATGCAATACAAGTTAACCCTTGCCCTTTGGACAGAAGTCCAACGCTTTGACGGCAGAAAATCCGACCGTGTGTACGAGGCTTAAGAATATGCTGTAAGTTTCTCACTGCTACAAGAATGCCGCTCTGTGACATCTCTTGGTGGGTCGTCACTACTGAGACTCAAGCCCTCTACACACCCGGGCCAGAATCTGGTCAGGAAAAAAAACGCTGTTTTTCCTGACGAGATTCTTGGCGAGAATCCCTTGCCGCCCGAGTGCACAGACACTCCTTTCAAAAGAACGCAGTGACGTCATCGCGTACGACGAGCATGAGCTTGTCACATTCAATGCCATTGCCGCCAGGGCCGATCCTAGGCAGGGTGCACAGGGTGCTTTGCACCCAGGCGCCTGCAGAGGTGGGGGCGCCGGTGTGAATACACACACCAAAGTGCTTCAAAGAAGCTGCTTGCAGGACATTTTTGGACATCCTGCAAGCGCACCGCTCCAGTGTGAAAGCACCCGGGCTCTCACACTGGGATTGCAGATAAAGGCTTTTTTCAGGCTCAATTTTTAACGCTAAAGTGCCTGAAAAAAATCTCCAGTATGAAAGGGGTCTAATGGACCATCTACTGTATCATGTCTGCAGTCTTAGACCATCTACTGTATCATGTCTGCAGTCTCAAACCATCTACTGTATCATGTCTGCAGTCTCAGGCCCTCTACTGTATCATGTCTGCAGTCTCAGACCCTCTACTGTATCATGTCTGCAGTCTTAGACCATCTACTGTATCATGTCTGCAGTCTCAGGCCCTCTACTGTTTTATGCCTGCAGCCTCAGACCCTCTACTGTATCATGTCTGCAGTCTCTAACCATCTCCTATATCATGTCTGCAGTCCCTGACCATCTCCTATATCATGTCTGCAGTCTCAGACCATCTACTGTATCATGTCTGCAGTCTCAGACCCTCTACTGTATCATGTCTGCAGTCTCTAACCATCTCCTATATCATGTCTGCAGTCCCTGACCATCTCCTATATCATGTCTGCAGTCTCAGGCCCTCTACTGTATCATGTCTGCAGTCTCAGACCCTCTACTGTATCATGTCTGCAGTCTTAGACCATCTACTGTATCATGTCTGCAGTCTCAGGCCCTCTACTGTTTTATGCCTGCAGCCTCAGACCCTCTACTGTATCATGTCTGCAGTCTCTGACCATCTCCTATATCATGTCTGCAGTCCCTGACTATCTCCTATATCATGTCTGCAGTCCCTGACTATCTCCTATATCATGTCTGCAGTCTCAGACCATCTACTGTATCATGTCTGCAGTCTCAGGCCCTCTACTGTTTTATGTCTGCAGCCTCAGACCATCAACTATATCATGTCTGCAGTCTTAGACTATCTACTGTATCATGTCTGCAGTCTGTCTGGGGTCTCTCTAACAGAAGCCCTCTGTGTGTCCATCAGAGAGCCCCCCCCCCTCCAGGTCCCAATAAAGTTCCTCTGCTCCTCTTCCTGTATTTTGTTTATTGGTAAGAGATCATGTAAGGATCCCGGGGTAATGAAGACTTTGTGGGGGAGCATCTCTGTGGTTGAGTCGTTGCCATAGAAACATTTGTAAAGGGGGAGGAGTTAGTAAAATGACCACACCCGCCCATGTGGGGGCGTCAGAAATATTTCTGCACCCAGGCGCCTGTGACCCCGGGATCGGCCCTGGTCGTGGCCGTCTTGCTGCACCCTACCTATGCCTAGGAAGCTCCCCCGCATGCGTCAAAGTCATTTCGAGCATGCACAGGTTTCCACGGCGACGGGTAAGAATACACACTCTCGGGTTTCCTGGCAGGAGAATCACAAAGAGAAAATAGAGAGCAGGTTCTCTCTTTTTTTCTCGTCAAGTTTTTAGGCAGTGTTCTTGCTGGTTCTTGCCGAGTAAACCGAGCGCGTGTGCGAGGCTTCATTGTGCTGGACAAAACAGTTCCCTTCATTGTGCTGGCCTCAGTTGGCTGTGAGTACTTCATCCAGGGGCCACTTATAAGTGCTTCTAACGTCTGTATTAAGCCTCATACACACGATCGGACTTCCATCGGACTTTTCCGTGGATTTTGGTCCGAAGGGGCGTTGGCCGTGAACTTGTTCTGCATACAGACCGCAGGACTTTTCAGCCAACTTTCACCAAATCACGTGTTTTTTTAGATCTTTACTGCCACCCTGTGGGCAACTTCTGCTATTGTTGTCTGATCTTTAGCATTGGTTCTGAGCATGCGTGTTTGTACTTTGGACTTTGACCATATAGTGTGACCAAACCGTGGTATTTTTCAATATGTTCAGGTGTTTTTAACTGGTTGCCGACCGCCCGCCGTCATATTACTGCGAGAAGTCGGCACGCCTGGGCGAGAGCCCGTAGCTCTACGTCGGCTACTTTGCGGTCACTAGGGGGCGCGTCCCCGCTCGCACCCGAGTCCCGTGCGCGTGCCCGGCGGGTACGATCGCCGCCGGGCACATGCGATCGCTCGGTACAGAGCGGGGACTGGGAGCTATGTGTGTAAACACAAAGCCTTCGGTCCTGTCAGCGGGAAAAACGCTGATCCTCCGTTCATACAATGTATGAACAGAAGATCAGTGATTCCCCCTAGTGCGTCCACCACCCCCCATACACTTAGAACACACCCAGGAACATACTTAACCCCTTCCCCGCCCCCTAGTGTTAACCCCTTCACTGCCAATGGCATTTTTATAGTAATCCAATGCATTTTTATAGCACTGATCGCTATAAAAATGCCAATGGTCCCAAAAATGTGTCAAAAGTGTCCGAAGTGTCCGCCATAATGTCGCAGTACTGGAAAAAAAAACGCTGATCGGCGCCATTACTAGTAAAAAAAAAAATATTAATAAAAATGCCATAAAACTACCCCCTATATTGTAAACGCTATAACTTTTGCGCAAACCAATGAATAAACGCTAATTGCGATTTTTTTTTACGAAAAATATGTAGAAGAATACGTATCGGCCTAAACTGAGGGAAAAAAAAAAATTTATATATTTTTTGGGGATATTTATTATAGCAAAATGTAAAAAATATTGAATTTTTTTCAAAATTGTGGCTCTATTTTTGTTTATAGCGCAAAAAATAAAAACCGCAGAGGTGATCAAATACCACCAAAAGAAAGCTCTATTTGTGGGAAAAAAAGGACGTCAGTTTTGTTTGGGAGCCGTGTCGCACGACCGCGCAACTGTCAGTTAAAGCGACGCAGTGCCGAATCACAAAAAGTGCTTTGGTCGTTGGGCAGCAATATGGTCCGGGGGTTAAGTGGTGCGCTATAATCTGTTTTGTCCGGGGGTTATGGTCCGGGGGTTAAGTGGTTAACTAGCCTTGCAGGATAAATGTCATTTTTGCATGTGTGCGCTATAATCTGTTTTGTACTGTATTTGGTCTTATAGCAGCACCATCTTAGGCCGCGAAAACACGATCAGTCCAAACTGATGAAAACGAACTGAAGTCCAGTTTCATCGTTCCAAACCGATCGTGTGTACGGCCCATCAGTCTGTTGTCCTTCAGTCCAAAGTTTTAAAACTTGCTTTAAAATCGGACTGATGGACGCCAGACCAATATCGCCAAACCGATCGTTAGTACGCAAAAGCATCGGTTCAAAAACCCGCGCATGCTCAGAATCAAGTCGACGCATGCTTGGAAGCATTGAACTTCGTTTTTTTCAGCACGTCGTTGTGTTTTACGTCACCGCGTTCAGGCACGATCGTTTTTTGAAACTGATGGTGTGTACGCACATCAGACCGTCAGTCTGTGAACCGATGAAACTGGACTCGCAGCCTTAGATGTATAGGGCCAGATTCAGTAAGAAGTTATGCGGCGTATCTCGAGATACGCCGCGTAACTTCTTAGATGCGCCGGCGTATCTTTTTTTCTGTATTCAGAAAACAAGATACGCCGGGATTGAACTAAGATACGAGCGGCGTAATTGTATTACGCCGTCGTATCTTAGTTGCATATTTACGCTGGCCACTAGGTGGCGCTTCTATCAATTTACGCGTCGAATATGTAAATGAGCTAGATACGCCGATTCACAAGCGTACGCCCCCGGCCGTCGCAGTAAGATACGCCGTTTACATAAGGCCTTTTTCAGGCGTAAAGATAAACCATCAAAAACATAGCGCAGCCAATGTTAAGTATGGACGTCGGGACCGCCGTCGAATTTCACGACGTTTGCGTAAGCCGATTCAGAATGGGGCTGGGCGTAAGTTACGCTTACGTCGTTTTCATCGAGTATTTGCGACGTGATTTGGAGCATGCGCACTGGGATACGTCCACGGCCGGCGCATGCGCAGTTCGTTCGGCGCTTCATTTACGTGGGGTCACCGTTCATTTCAATACAACACGCCCCCTACATGCCTAATTTGAATTTACGCGCACTTACGCCGGACAATTTACGCTACGCCGCCGCAACTTACGGAGCAAGTGCTTTGTGAATACAGCACTTGCCTGTTAAAGTTGCGGAGGCGTAACGTAAATAGGATACATTACGCCCGCACATAGATACGCGCACCTACGTGAATCTGGCCCATAGCATTTTTAGGGTGGGCCCCCCCAAGTATGTTTTTGTCTTCCGGAATCTTCCCATTGTATCAATTTTTCTCCAGCCTGTAATAAAATGATCAATGATTTCCGGTTTGGTTACATTGTTTCCAACATCTTCTTCATAATGACACACAGACTTGCTTTGACACTTCTTTATTAATATCGCTATAAATAAGATTAATCAGCATAAATAGCAGGTGCCATGACCTGACATGTTCACACATTTTCCAAGAATTGCGTAGTATGAATCATAAAAAATAATATCATCTTGTATAAAAATAAATTAGAACACATTTGCTAATTACCGGGTTCATTTGGGAGCTTTGTAATAAGTGAGTTTAGAGTTACAATGACTTGTGCCCAACTGCCTGTGCCTGCAGCACATCACATTAGATTGCATTAGTTGCTGAAACCTGGTGGGAGAGTATATAAAGGTTCCTTGTTTAAAAGGTAAGTTCACCTTTAACCACTTAAAGGGTCACTAAAGGAAAAAAAATGTTTTGCTGAAATGACTGTTTACAGGGTATAGAGACATAAAAGTTAACTGATTCCTTTTCAAAATGATTAAAAATAGATAAAAATCAATCATATAATGTGCCTGCAGGTTAGTTTCACTTTTGAACTGGCTTCATGTTTCTGTGAAGTAGAAAGAGACACACAGAACAAAAACAAACAAATCCAGGGCAGTGTTTTGTTTTTAAAATGAATCTGATTGGTTCTGGGAAGTTTTAGACACACAGTAATGACAGCTCAGACCACCGTGAGAAAGCTCCCAGCACTGGGGTTATAAGGAAATAGACAAGCAGGAAGTGTGGAGATCAGAGCAGGATTACAGCAACTTCAAAGCAAAAACGAACAATGAGAACATGAAAACAACACTGCAGTAAGGTAAAGGAAGCTATTTAGCTGAAAAAAATAATTCCTTTAGTGATCCTTTAAGCCCACTTAAGACCTGGACCATTATGCAGGTTAAGGACCTTGCCCCTTTTTGCGATTCGGCACTGCGTCGCTTTAACAGACAATTGCGCGGTCGTGCGACGTGGCTCCCAAACAAAATTGCCGTCCTTTTTTCCCCACAAATAGAGCTTTATTTTGGTGGTATTTGATCGCCTCTGCGGTTTTTATTTTTTGCGCTATAAACTAAAATAGAGCGACAATTTTGAAAAAAAATGCAATATTGTTTACCTTTTGCTATAATAAATAGATATAAAAAGATATACATTTTTTTTTTGTTAGTAAGAGAGCTCTGGATAGATTTGAAATCAGAATGTGGCAGTAGACAGAGTCCTTCTGTAATACATGAGGCTATTTCCACGTCAAGGAGTGATCTGAGAAGTAAAGTCCAGTGCAATATCTGCTTAATAAATATGTCCGGTGTGCCAGACCCCCCAGCAGGGATAACAGATCCACCACATGACTTCTTATCGGTGATCCCTGCAGAGCCGAGGCATGACAGTACAACCGTTCCGTATCGCGTGTGTCCCCGTATACAGTTTAAACATTCAGGTTTCTCCCAGAGCATTCAGATTTGTCCGGAGGTCTTGGCTGGTTGGTCTAAGACCTAAGGGTGTATCTTCCAGTCTGTGAAAAGAGAAAAATATTAATTAGTATGAGAAAAAATCTCAGTACAGAAGTCTTCTGCCAAAACTGATTGGCTTAACCACTTCAGCCCTGGAAGGGTTTACCCCCTTCCTGACCGGGACACTTTTTGCGATTCGGCACTGCGTCGCTTTAACTGACATTTGTGCTGTCGTGCGACGTGGCTCCCAAACTACATTGGCGTCCTTTTTTCCCACAAATAGAGATTTCTTTTGGTGGTATTTGATCACCTCTGCGGTTTTTACTTTTTTGCGCTATAAACAAAAATAGAGCGACAATTTGAAAAAAAAAAAACAATATTTTTTTACTTTTTGCTAAAATTAATTATTCCAGTTAAAAAAATAAAAAATGTCTTCCTCAGTTTAGGCCGATACGTATTCTTCTACATATTTTTGGTAAAAAAAATTGCAATAAGCGTTTATTGATTGGTTTGCGCAAACGTTATAGCGTCTACAAAATAGTTTTATGGCATTTTTATTATTCATTTTTTTTACTAGTAATGGCGGCGATCTGTGATTTTTATTGTGACTGCGACATTGCGGCACACTTTTGACACATTTTTGGGACCATTTTCATTTTTACAGCAATCAGAGCTATAAATAGCCACTGATTACTGTGTAAATGTCAATGGCAGGGAAGTGGTTAACGCTAGGGGGCGATCAAGGGGTTAACTGTGTGTCCTAGGGAGTGATTCTAACTGTGGGGGGGGGGGGACTGACTGATGGAGTAGGAGACATATCATACTTAGTATGAACAACAGATCAGTCTCCTCTACCATTGACAGATCTCCATTCTGTCTCTCTCAGGAGTAGGGATGAGCTTCGAGTTCGAGTCGCACTCATGTTCGACTCGAACATTGCCTGTTTGCCCAACAGCGAACTATTTGGGGTGTTCGCGTGAAATTCGAAAACCGCGGAACACCCTGGAAAAGTCTATGGGAGAAATCTAAAGTGCTAATTTTAAAGGCTAATATGCAAGTTTTTGTTCTAAAAAGTGTCCTGCCCCAGGGGTCATGTATCAATGCAATAAAGTTTTAAAAACTGAATTTTTTTCGGGAGCAATGGGATCGCTGAACGCAAATGTTTTTAGCAATCTGGTTTGTGCGATACATCCTCACTCTTTCATCCACTAAATGGTAAATATACATCTATGTATATGGAGATATTACTTTTGCACAAGTGTTTAACAATGTTGGGCCAGATTCTCAAAAAATAGTGTATCTGGCGGCGTATCGTATCGCATTTACACTACGCCTACGCTAATTACTGGAGCAAGTGTCGTATTCTCAAAGCACTTGCTCCGTAATTTTTGGCGGCGTAGCGTAAATGCGGCGTCGTAAGGCCGCGTAATTCAAATACTGAAGAAGGGGGCGTGCTGTATTTAAATTAAGCGCGCCCCCGCGTCAAACGAAGTGCGCATGCGCCGGCCGGGAAAAAAGCCCAGTGCGCATGCTCCAGCTCACGTCGGAAAGCGTCGTTGAAACCGACGTCAAAACGATGTGATCGTCACTTACGCAATTCCCTATTCACGAACGACTTAGTAAAACGACGCTGACCCGACGCCATACTTAACATGGCAACGACGGCACTTCGGAAACATACCCCTCATACAGCAGGGGTAACCTTACGCGTACACAACCTACGTAAACTACGTCGCCGCGTCGCAAAAACTTTCGGGAATCGGCGTATTAGGCTCATTTGCATAGGCAAATGAGAAAACAACGTAAAGGCCACCTAGCGGCCGGCGTTTTCATTACATCTAAGATCCGACGGTGTAATTGCTTTACACCTGTCAGATCTTTAGTGTATCTATGCGTAAGTGATTCTAAGAATCAGACGCATAGATACCCATTGAAAAAAACTGCGATACGACGGTGTATCCGAGATACACCCCCGTATCTCTTTTAAAAATCTGGCCCGTTGTGTATACTGTCAAAAGCTTAAAATTCTATTTTTTTGATATATTTCCCTAGAATAAAAATCCCCCTGAAGAAGACCAGAAACGAAAGGGTCGAAACGCTTTGGGGTATTCATGTGGATAACTATGATGTAAATGTAATTGTCAAACCGTGTTTTACTTATTTTTATTTTTTGTTTGTTTTTTTGCCATGAGTGATGTTTTGTGTTGTTGTCGCAAACCAGAGTTTGTATTTTAAATGTATCTGAATTTATCATTTATGTCTTGACCCAATAAAAGGTTTTTATTCAATTATCTTCTTTTAAACTCTTTGTTCCCCCCCCAATAAAAAACCCCAGGAAAATTTTTTCAATTTTTTTAGCAAATGCAACATTTCCATTTTAATATCAATTATATCTTGTTACCATGGATGTTGGCATTGACATCTCGAAACTTCGCACCGCCCGTCCAGTCTCCGGCAAGCTGTAAGATGGGATCTCTCTTGATATCGAGCTATTAAAAAATCCAAATCTGGCGACCTGTGGAAAAAACAAATTGATAGAGGTGAGCAAACAAAACTAGTTATATAAAGCATTACATAACTAATAAAGTTATCAATATAACTCTATGAGAGAGATAATGTACCGTATATACTCGAATATAAGCCGAGGCACCTAATTTTACCACAAAAATGGGAAAATGCATTGACTCGAGTATAAGCCTAGGGTGTCCATCTGTATGCCTCACTTTGCTTCACTGTGTCCATGTGCATGCCTCACTGTGTCCATGCCTCACTGTGCCCATGCCTCACTGTGCCAATGTCTCACTGTGCCCATGCCTCACTGTGTCCATGCCTCACTGTGTCCATGCCTTACTGTGCCCATGCCTCACTGTGCCCATGCCTCACTGTGCCAATGTCTCACTGTGCACACATCTCACTGTGTCCATGCCTCACTGTGTCCATGCCTCACTGTGCCCATGCCTCACTGTGCCAATGTCTCACTGTGCCCACGTCTCACTGTGCCCATGCCTTACTGTGCCCATGCCTCACTGTGCCCATGCCTCACTGTGCCAATGTCTCACTGTGCCCATGCCTCACTGTGTCCCATGCCTCACTGTGTCCATGCCTCACTGTGTCCCATGCCTCACTGTGTCCATGCCTCTCTGTGTCCATGCCTCTCTGTGTCCATGCCTCCCTGTGTCCATGCCTCACTGTGCCCATGCCTCACTGTGTCCCATGCCTCACTGTGTCCATGCCTCTCTGTGTCCATGCCTCTCTGTGTCCATGCCTCACTGTGTCCCATGCCTCACTGTGTCCATGCCTCTCTGTGCCCATGCCTCACTGTGTCCATGCCTCACTGTGTCCATGCCTCACTGTGCCCATGCCTGACTGTGCCCATGCCTCACTGTGCCCATGACTAGACTTACCATTAACATGGGAGTATATAAAAGGAGTGCCAGGCTTTGAAAAATCAGTGCTCCCTGGCTGTAGGTCTCCCAGACAGCAAACTTTGCACAGCTGTAGAGGAAAAGTGGGGCTATATATGTGCCACGTTTAGGGTCCAGGGGACCTACGGCTGGCAAGTACCGTGTCCCCAACTTTGGGAGATCAGGCGCAAAAAGGTGTCTCGGGTATAAGCCGAGGGGGGCATGTGCTAAAAAACTCGGCTTATACTCGAGTATATACGGTAAGTCTATCTATTATTTCAGTGATATCTTTATAGTTTTTACAGGTAATCTATATAATTTCAGTGTTTTATGTTGTTCTAGGGATTTATATTCATACTATCAGTGACTGTGCATTTGATGTCCAGCGCCCATCACCACAGATCGTTCTGCTCCTGTGTAGACTCACTCTAATGCCACGTACACGCGCTCGGAATTCCCGACAAAAAATGTTTCGATGGATACTTCCTCTTTAAACCCAAGTCTAAGGTGGCGTACACACGACCGAGGTTCTCGCTAGAAACCAGCGAGAACCTCGCTGGAAGCTGCATTCCAGCAAGGACCTCGGCCGTGTGTACGCTCCTGGCTCGCCCCGCCCATCGGGAATGCCGTCGAGCAGAAATAGAGAGCATGCTCTCTATTTGCTCGACGGCCCGCCTGGATGAATGGCTGGTTGCCATTCCCGACGGGCGGGTCGCCGAATCTGACAGCCGGCAGAGAACCTCGACGGGCGGAACGATGTGTTCTGCCCGTCGAGTTTCTCTGCCGTGTGTACGCGGCTTAAGGCGGCGTACACACGTACGAGAACCTCGACAGGCAGAACACATCGTTCCGCCCGTCGAGGTTCTCGCTCGGCCGTCGAAATCGGCGACCCGCCCGTCGGGAATGGCAACCAGCCATTCATCCAGACGGGCCGTCGAGCAAATAGAGAGCCTGCTCTCTATTCGCTCGACGGGATTCCCGATGGGCGGGGCGAGCCAGGAGCGTACACACGGCCGAGGTTCTCGCTGGAATGCAGCTCCCAGCGAGGTTCTCGCTGGTTTCTAGCGAGAACCTCGGTCGTGTGTACGCCGCCTGAAAGAAACTCACCTTAAACCTGCCTGGGCCTAAAGGTCTTTGAAGGGCAATTTTTCTGGTTGTATCTGTCCACCCCATAAAGGCCCCCCGCCGCATGTTACGCCAGCTCAGGGGCAATTACCAGTTACTTCTTACCAGATACAACCAACTTCAAACCATTGTTACCATTGTATTATTAGTAAGGGAAGGGACACCCAAACCTCCAGATGGGCCCAACCCCCCCAATTCTCCATTATTTTATCCAGCACCGCCTTCAAGGATTCCATAGACCTACCGCTGCTGCTACGACAACAGTAAAAAAATTAAAAAAACGCTGACATAAACTGACCCGGTAAAAAGACATCACATCAAGGCCCGCACCACTACAAAAACATCCGACCTGGAATTATCATAAAGAACATTCCTGAAAAAATCTGACCCCAAAAAAAAAACCAAAACAAGGGAGGGTGGGTGGGAGAAACCTTCCTGCTTCTGTGGACAAGCTCCGACTGAAAACTCTGCTGGAACTATGCCCCCCGACCTCCAAAGCACACCACCCCCCAACCTCGGTGGGCCCACCAATCCAGGTAAGTGACTTAATACCTCCTCCTATACCAGGGGTGCTCATTAGGATGATCACATTTCCAAACTGCCAATCAGGGACACGCCCCCTCTCTCACCTTCCCCCGAAAAAGAAATGTAGTCTCGGGGTTGATGGGGAATTTGGCGGCAGGTTATTTGTCATGAATGTACCACTTGCCACCAGATGCAGTGCCGCTTGCCACCCATAGCCTGGCACCAGATGCAGTGCTGCTCTCACTCCCTCTGCATGAGCCACGTGCGTAGAAGGAAAGGAGTGGAGCCACTATCTGGAGAGTGAAGATCACACCAGTCCCTGCTGCTTGCCGCTTGGTGCTGGAGAATGAGGAGGTGACGAGGTGGGTGGAGACAGCTGTGCTGCACTAAGCACAGGCCTCTTTACCGGTCTCACTGTCTGAGAGTAAATTGTCGCTGGTTGCAAGGTGCCAGGCAGCCCTAGAAACCAGTTCTGGAAATGTAGTTAGCAGGGGGTGGCTGTGTCCTCCATTTCATTCCGGGACATTTTATTGGACAGACGTGTCAATTGCGGGACAGTCCCAGGCAATCCGCGAAACGTGGGCACCCTCGTGCTCAACCTTTTGAAGAGCGAGGGCCACTTAAAGCGGAGGTTCACCCTAAATATGCTCTTTCCCATGTGATCCAGCATACTGGCGTCGGCGCCAGTATGCTGTTTTTTTTTTCTTTAAATGCCCCACTTACTGTGTAATCCTTAATTTTGATATATTTCCCCCGCGGTGGATGGCGCCTGTATAGCCCGTCACGGCTTCCGAAAATACCCGATTTAGGACTTGGGTATTTCCGGCGCTATGCGGCGCCTGCGCACAGACCTAGGAGCTGACTGCGCAGGCGCCGTCTTTCTCCGAGTCCTATGGCTATGGCGCGTCACGCCCTCCGAAAAAAGCCGAAATAGGACTCGGAGAAATACGGCGCCTGCGCAGTCAGCTCCTAGGTCTGCATAGCGCCGGAAATACCCGAGTCCTAAATCGGCTATTTTCGGAAGCCGTGACGGGCTACACAGGCGCCATCCACCGCGGGGGAAATAAATCAAAATTAAGGATTACACAGTAAGTGGGGCATTTAAAAAAAAAAAAAAAAAACAGCATACTGGCGCTGACGCCAGTATGCTGGATCACATGGGAAAGAGTATATTTAGGGTGAACCTCCGCTTTAAGCGACTTGGTAACTGTTCATGGGCCACAATGAGCGGAGTGCGTGGATAGCAGCCCACTCTACTCTATAGAGCCCACTCTACTCTTTTTGTTTTTAACGGATCGGATTGGAGGTAGGCGAGGTAGTTCATTTATATTTGCCACTCCTTAGAGGTGAATGGAGGGTCCGATTGGGTCGAACAGACTGTGTGAAAGGGGCCTAAGGCTACTTTCACACTGATGCATGGTTGTTTACGTATAGCACAGTTCACCTGTGGCTTTCCTGCGGGTTTGCTGCACTTTGCCATAGACTTCTATTATATCCTGTAGTGGTGGTGCACTTTCAGAAACCACATCAAACTCGCAGGTAATAGAAGTCTATGGCTCAGTGCAGGTAACCTGCAGGTGTATTGCACTGCACCTGCGGATCAGTTTAAAAGCAGCCCAGTAACCACAGCAGAACAGATATGCCCATATATACACTGTGATTTTAGTAATAAACTGACCTTTAAAGGGGTAATTCCCCCAAAAACCTTTTTTTACCATTGATTGAGGCTCGTTATGTCAAGGGGAATCGGGTGGTTTTTTATTAGAAACGAAGCAATACTTACCGTTTTACAGATGCATCGTCTCCGTCGCTTCCGGGTATGATCGTCTGGTCTGGGCGTGCCTATTTGATTGACAGGCTTCCGACGGTCGCATACATCGCGTCACGAGTAGCCGAAAGAAGCCGAGCGACGGTGCGGCTCTATACTGCGCCTGCGCACCGTCGTTCGGCTACTTTCGGAAAATCGTGACGCGATGTATGCGACCTCGGAAGCCTGTCAATCAAATAGGCACGCCTATAGTCGGAGCCCATACCCGGAAGCGTCGGAGACGATGCATCTCTAAAACAGGAAGTACTGCTTCATTTCTAAAAAAAAAAAACCTGATTCCCCTTGACATAACGAACCTGAATAAATGTTAAAAAAAAGGTTTTTGGGGGAACTACCCCTTTAATAACAGAATTCTATTCTATTCTATTCCATTCCAGAGCAGCAGGTCCTATCATCCTGGACCACAAACCTTCCTCTCTGTGCTGTATGTTTTCTGCTGCACCATTGGCATGGTTATATCTTCTTATTCCTCTCCATAAAATTATCCGAAATTTGTGCTTAAACCAGAACTATAGGCAACACTTTTTTTTTTTCATTTTGGATAGAGTGAGGCTCCGTACACACGACACGTGGAATCCAGCGAGAACCTCGATGGGAGACGTATTCTGCCGAGAAAACCGGTCGTGTGTACACTTTTCGCCGAGCATCCCGTCGGGAAGCTCGCCGAGCCAAAAAGAGAGCATGTTCTCTATTTCCTCGTTGTTCTATGGGTAAATTTGGCTCGACGAGCTTTTCGACAGCTGAACGGGAACCTCAACGGGCGGAATGATGAGTTTAGCCCGACGAGTTTCTCGGTCGTGTGTACGGGGCCTAAGGGAGGGAGGGTTATAGCAACTGTCAGTTTATTTTTTACCATCCCTGTCCCATTACAGAGATTTCCCTTCACTTCCTGCCCCATAGCCAAACAGGAAGTGAGAGGAAATCTATGCAAATTAAGGCAATACAATGCCCCCCCGCAGGCCCTAAGAACTAGTGTCCCAATTTCAGTACAGGTCTTAAACAGAAAGGGGTGTGGCCTTGACAGGAAGTGGGGTGGGTCATATTTAAATTAATGGGTGCACGAGTTTAGTCAGGCCTAGGGCAGCACAAAGCCTAAATACACCACTGGCCTTACCAGAACATTGGCACTTACCAGATATCCTCCTATCGGGAGAGCAGCCATCGTCACAGCCGCCAGCACAATGAGAACAATTCCATAATTAGGGATAAATCCAGATACTTCACTTTCATCATTTAGTACTGGATGTGAAAATAGAAAGAAAAAAAGTTCTGTAAAGATTTCAACAAAGAGACATTTTGGCCTTAAAATGAAAGTCTAAAATCTGTTCAAAAATCAGCACTAAAATTACTCCCAAGCAAAGTAGGAATACGACTAAAGGCAGAAGAGGTAAAGGGATGGGGCCCTAGATACCGGGTGCACTCAGGGCTGGTGCAAGGTTTCCCGACACCCTAGGTGAAACTTTATTTTGCCACCCCATTGGCTCCGCCCCTGACTCTACCCCCTTTGCCCTGCCCTTGTAACACATGTGACCTACCTGACCATTACACTGACCTAACTGACCACATACACTGAGCTACCTGACCACATACACTGAGCTACCTGACCACATACACTGACCTACATGACCACATACACTGACCTAACTGACTCCTACTTCCTGCACTACTCACCCCCAGTGCCGTCTTAATAGCATCATGGGCCCCTGGGCAAAGTAATGCTCTGGGGCCCCTACAATGATGACAGTGCAGGTAAACAGACATTAAGTAGGTAGGAGGCAGACTGCCTCCCCTTTGCATCTATCACTCTCAGTGCCCAATTTCAGGGCAGTGTGGGCTCAAGGACCAGCTGCTTTGGGGAAATTTCAGGGCCCCCCCATGCAGCTGGGGCCCCTGGGCAGTGCCCAGGTGTGCCCTCTCATTAAGACAGCTCTGCTCACCCCCCCCCCCCCCCACACAGAGCTTGATGTAGATCAGAGGATTCATCCTCCTCCTTACCTCTCCATGGCCTCATCGTCCATCACATCTCTCCTGAGGGCTCTCCCCAGCACTAGGTAGGCAGTATTGCTTAAGATTGCCCCCAGTGCCATCCAACCACTCCGTTGTGCCCCCCCCACAAGCCAGGAAGTCAGCTCAACTAACAGCCGCTCCACCTTTCTCAATGCTCTCATGATCTCCACTGAGCCCCACCCCCTCCGCTGTTCTCACACAGGCTGCACCAGAGGGACAGGCTGGAGCAAAGGAGTCCCAGTATTTCAGATGGAATAATATTGCAGATGGAATAGTACTATAAAGCCCAATATAAGATGGGGCTAAAAATGACTAAATGTAAGCTCCCAGCATGGGATAAAACAAGCAGGTGTAGGGTAAACCATGCAGTACCTTGTGCAGCAGCAGCACTGATTCCAGCTGTTGTACTGGCCACAGTTGAACTGGCTCCTGTAGTTCTTCTAGGGACAGACGTTGTGCCCAGTCCAGGTGTTTTACTAGATCCAGGTGTTATGCTGGCTTTTGGAGTTGTACTGGATCCAGGTGTTGTACTGCCTCTTGAAGTTGTACTGGATCCAGGCGTTGTACTGGCTCTTGGAGTTGTACTGGATCCAGGTGTTGTACTGGCTCTTGAAGTTGTACTGGATCCAGGCGTTGTACTGGCTCTTGGAGTTGTACTGGATCCAGGTGTTGTACTGGCTCTTGAAGTTGTACTGGATCCAGGCGTTGTACTGCCTCTTGGAGTTGTACTGGATAGAGCTGTGGTACTGGATCCTGGCGTTGTACTGTCTCCAGGGATTGTTCTAGGTGCAGATGTTGTGCTTCCTCCTTGTAGTGTACTGCCTACTGAAGTTGAACTGGACCCAGGGATTGTACTGGTTCCTGGAGTTGTACTGGATCCAGGTGTTGTACTGGCTCTTGGAGTTGTACTGGAATGAGGTGTTGTGCTGGCTCCTGGAGTATCACTGGGTCCAGGAGTTGTACTGGCTCCTGGAGTATCACTGGGTCCAGGTGTTGTAATGGCTCCTGGAGTTGTACTGAATCCATGTGTTGTACTGGCTACTGGAGCGGTACTGGATCCAAGTGTTGTACCAGCTCTTGAAGTTGTACTGGCGTCTGGCAAGGTACTGGATCCTAGAGTTGCACTGGATCCAGGTGATGTACTGGTTCCTGGAGTTGTGCTGGATTCAAGTGTTGTTTTGATTCCTGGTGCTGTACTGAATCCAGGTATTATGCTAGTTGCTGAACTTGTACTGGCTTGTGGAGTTGTGGATCTAACTGTTGTACTGGCTCCTGGAGTTGTACTGGATCCAGGTGTTGTACTGCCTCTTGGAGTTGTACTGGATCCAGGTGTTGTACTGGCTCCTGGAGTTGTACTGGATCCAGGTGTTGTACTGGCTCCTGGAGTTGTACTGGATCCAGGTGTTGTACTGGCTCCTGGAGTTGTACTGGATATAGGTGTTGTACTGGCTCCTGGAGTTGTACTGGATCCAGGTGTTGTACTGGCTCCTGGAGTTGTACTGGATCCAGGTGTTGTACTGGCTCCGGGAGTTGTACTGGATCCAGGTGTTGTACTGGCTCCTGGATTTGTACTGGATCCAGGTGTTGTACTGGATCCTGGATTTGTACTGGATCCAGGTGTTGTACTGGATCCTGGATTTGTACTGGATCCAGGTGTTGTAATGGCTCCTGGAGTTGTTACAGGTGCGGGCATTGTGCTTCCTCCTGGTGTTGTATTTCTAATTGCAGGTGTTGTAATAGCCCTTGGAGTTGTTCCAGGTGCAGATGTTGTGCTTCCTCCTGGTTGTGTACTAGCCACTGGAGCTGTACTGGGTTCAGTTGTTGTACTGGCTAGAAGAAAACTACTGGATCCAGGTGTTGTACTGGTTTCTGGCATTGTACTGGTTTCAGGTGTTGTACTGGCTCCTGAAGTTGTACTGGATACAGGTGTTGTGCTTTCTTCTGAGGTTGTGCTTGATGCAGGTGTTGTACTGGTTTCTGGCATTGTAGTGGATCCAGGTGTTGTACTGGTTTCTGGCATTGTAGTGGATCCAGGTGTTGTACTGGTTTCTGGCATTGTAGTGGATCCAGGTGTTGTACTGGTTTCTGGCATTGTATTGGATCCAAGTGTTGGACTGGTTTCTGGTGTTGTACTGGATCCAGGTGTTGTACTGGTTTCTAGCATTGTACTGGATGCAGGTGTTGTACTGGTTTCTGGCATTGTACTGGATCCAGGTGTTGTACTGGTTTCTGGTGTTGTACTGGATCCAGGTGTTGTACTGGATAGAGGTGTTGTACTGGTTTCTAGCATTGTACTGGATGCAGGTGTTGTACTGGTTTCTGGCATTGTACTGGATCCAGGTGTTGTACTGGTTTCTGGCGTTGTACTGGATCCAGGTGTTGTACTGGTTTCTGGCATTGTACTGGATCCAGGTGTTGTACTGGTTTCTGGCATTGTACTGGATCCAGGTGCTGTACTGGTTTCTGGCATTGTACTGGATCCAGGTGCTGTACTGGTTTCTGGCATTGTACTGGATCCAGGTGTTGTACTGGTTTCTGTCATTGTACTGGATCCAGGTGTTGTACTGGTTTCTGGCATTGTACTGGATCCAGGTGTTGTACTGGTTTCTGTCATTGTACTGGATCCAGGTGTTGTACTGGTTTCTGGCATTGTACTGGATCCAGGTGCTGTACTGGTTTCTGGCATTGTACTGGATCCAGGTGTTGTACTGGTTTCTGTCATTGTACTGGATCCAGGTGTTGTACTGGTTTCTGGCATTGTACTGGATCCAGGTGTTGTACTGAATAGAGGTGTTGTACTGGTTTCTGGCATTGTACTGGTTTCTGGCATTGCACTGGATCCAGGTGCTGTACTGGTTTCTGGCATTGTACTGGATCCAGGTGTTGTACTGGTTTCTGTCATTGTACTGGATCCAGGTGTTGTACTGGTTTCTGGCATTGTACTGGATCCAGGTGTTGTACTGAATAGAGGTGTTGTACTGGTTTCTGGCATTGTACTGGTTTCTGGCATTGCACTGGATCCAGGTGCTGTACTGGTTTCTGGCATTGTACTGGATCGAGGTGTTGTACTGGTTTCTGGCATTGTACTGGATCCAGGTGCTGTACTGGTTTCTGGCATTGTACTGGATCCAGGTGCTGTACTGGTTTCTGGCATTGTACTGGATCGAGGTGTTGTACTGGTTTCTGGCATTGTACTGGATCCAGGTGCTGTACTGGTTTCTGGCATTGTACTGGATCCAGGTGCTGTACTGGTTTCTGGCATTGTACTGGATCCAGGTGTTGTACTGGTTTCTGGCATTGTACTGGATCGAGGTGTTGTACTGGTTTCTGTCATTGTACTGGATCCAGGTGTTGTACTGGTTTCTGGCATTGTACTGGATCCAGGTGCTGTACTGGTTTCTGGCATTGTACTGGATCCAGGTGTTGTACTGGTTTCTGTCATTGTACTGGATCCAGGTGTTGTACTGGTTTCTGGCATTGTACTGGATCCAGGTGTTGTACTGGTTTCTGGCATTGTACTGGATCCAGGTGTTGTACTGGTTTCTGGCATTGTACTGGATCGAGGTGTTGTACTGTTTTCTGGCGTTGTACTGGATCCAGGTGTTGTACTGAATAGAGGTGTTGTACTGGTTTCTGGCATTGTACTGGTTTCTGGCATTGCACTGGATCCAGGTGCTGTACTGGTTTCTGGCATTGTACTGGATCGAGGTGTTGTACTGGTTTCTGTCATTGTACTGGATCCAGGTGTTGTACTGGTTTCTGGCATTGTACTGGATCCAGGTGTTGTACTGAATAGAGGTGTTGTACTGGTTTCTGGCATTGTACTGGTTTCTGGCATTGCACTGGATCCAGGTGCTGTACTGGTTTCTGGCATTGTACTGGATCGAGGTGTTGTACTGGTTTCTGGCATTGTACTGGACGCAGGTGTTGTACTGGTTTCTGGCATTGTACTGGATCCAGGTGTTGTACTGAATAGAGGTGTTGTACTGGTTTCTGGCATTGTACTGGTTTCTGGCATTGCACTGGATCCAGGTGCTGTACTGGTTTCTGGCATTGTACTGGATCGAGGTGTTGTACTGGTTTCTGTCATTGTACTGGATCCAGGTGTTGTACTGGTTTCTGGCATTGTACTGGATCCAGGTGTTGTACTGGTTTCTGGCATTGTACTGGATCCAGGTGTTGTACTGGTTTCTGGCATTGTACTGGATCGAGGTGTTGTACTGTTTTCTGGCGTTGTACTGGATCCAGGTGTTGTACTGAATAGAGGTGTTGTACTGGTTTCTGGCATTGTACTGGTTTCTGGCATTGCACTGGATCCAGGTGCTGTACTGGTTTCTGGCATTGTACTGGATCGAGGTGTTGTACTGGTTTCTGTCATTGTACTGGATCCAGGTGTTGTACTGGTTTCTGGCATTGTACTGGATCCAGGTGTTGTACTGAATAGAGGTGTTGTACTGGTTTCTGGCATTGTACTGGTTTCTGGCATTGCACTGGATCCAGGTGCTGTACTGGTTTCTGGCATTGTACTGGATCGAGGTGTTGTACTGGTTTCTGGCATTGTACTGGATCCAGGTGCTGTACTGGTTTCTGGCATTGTACTGGATCCAGGTGTTGTACTGGTTTCTGGCATTGTACTGGATCGAGGTGTTGTACTGGTTTCTGTCATTGTACTGGATCCAGGTGTTGTACTGGTTTCTGGCATTGTACTGGATCCAGGTGCTGTACTGGTTTCTGGCATTGTACTGGATCCAGGTGTTGTACTGGTTTCTGTCATTGTACTGGATCCAGGTGTTGTACTGGTTTCTGGCATTGTACTGGATCCAGGTGTTGTACTGGTTTCTGGCATTGTACTGGATCCAGGTGTTGTACTGGTTTCTGGCATTGTACTGGATCGAGGTGTTGTACTGTTTTCTGGCGTTGTACTGGATCCAGGTGTTGTACTGAATAGAGGTGTTGTACTGGTTTCTGGCATTGTACTGGTTTCTGGCATTGCACTGGATCCAGGTGCTGTACTGGTTTCTGGCATTGTACTGGATCGAGGTGTTGTACTGGTTTCTGTCATTGTACTGGATCCAGGTGTTGTACTGGTTTCTGGCATTGTACTGGATCCAGGTGTTGTACTGAATAGAGGTGTTGTACTGGTTTCTGGCATTGTACTGGTTTCTGGCATTGCACTGGATCCAGGTGCTGTACTGGTTTCTGGCATTGTACTGGATCGAGGTGTTGTACTGGTTTCTGGCATTGTACTGGACGCAGGTGTTGTACTGGTTTCTGGCATTGTACTGGATCCAGGTGTTGTACTGTTTTCTGGCGTTGTACTGGATCCAGGTGTTGTACTGAATAGAGGTGTTGTACTGGTTTCTGGCATTGTACTGGTTTCTGGCATTGCACTGGATCCAGGTGCTGTACTGGTTTCTGGCATTGTACTGGATCGAGGTGTTGTACTGGTTTCTGTCATTGTACTGGATCCAGGTGTTGTACTGGTTTCTGGCATTGTACTGGATCCAGGTGCTGTACTGGTTTCTGGCATTGTACTGGATCCAGGTGCTGTACTGGTTTCTGGCATTGTACTGGACGCAGGTGTTGTACTGGTTTCTGGCATTGTACTGGATCCAGGTGCTGTACTGGTTTCTGGCATTGTACTGGATCCAGGTGCTGTACTGGTTTCTGGCATTGTACTGGATCGAGGTGTTGTACTGGTTTCTGTCATTGTACTGGATCCAGGTGTTGTACTGGTTTCTGGCATTGTACTGGATCCAGGTGCTGTACTGGTTTCTGGCATTG
This sequence comes from Rana kukunoris, assembly GCA_029574335.1. Taxonomy (NCBI): domain Eukaryota; kingdom Metazoa; phylum Chordata; class Amphibia; order Anura; family Ranidae; genus Rana; species Rana kukunoris. The sequence goes on along the minus strand of CM056055.1, from coordinate 223,681,519 downwards.
TACTGGATCCAGGTGTTGTACTGGTTTCTGTCATTGTACTGGATCCAGGTGTTGTACTGGTTTCTGGCATTGTACTGGATCCAGGTGTTGTACTGGTTTCTGGCATTGTACTGGATCCAGGTGTTGTACTGGTTTCTGGCATTGTACTGGATCGAGGTGTTGTACTGTTTTCTGGCGTTGTACTGGATCCAGGTGTTGTACTGAATAGAGGTGTTGTACTGGTTTCTGGCATTGTACTGGTTTCTGGCATTGCACTGGATCCAGGTGCTGTACTGGTTTCTGGCATTGTACTGGATCGAGGTGTTGTACTGGTTTCTGGCATTGTACTGGACGCAGGTGTTGTACTGGTTTCTGGCATTGTACTGGATCCAGGTGTTGTACTGTTTTCTGGCGTTGTACTGGATCCAGGTGTTGTACTGAATAGAGGTGTTGTACTGGTTTCTGGCATTGTACTGGTTTCTGGCATTGCACTGGATCCAGGTGCTGTACTGGTTTCTGGCATTGTACTGGATCGAGGTGTTGTACTGGTTTCTGGCATTGTACTGGATCCAGGTGCTGTACTGGTTTCTGGCATTGTACTGGATCCAGGTGCTGTACTGGTTTCTGGCATTGTACTGGATCCAGGTGCTGTACTGGTTTCTGGCATTGTACTGGATCGAGGTGTTGTACTGGTTTCTGGCGTTGTACTGGATCCAGGTGTTGTACTGAATAGAGGTGTTGTACTGGTTTCTGGCGTTGTACTGGATCCAGGTGTTGTACTGAATAGAGGTGCTGTACTGGTTTCTGGCATTGTACTGGTTTCTGGCATTGTACTGGATCCAGGTGTTGTACTGGTTTCTGGCGTTGTACTGGTTTCTGTGGCTATACTTGATCCAGGTGTTGTAGTGGCTCCTGTAGTTGTAGTAGCTGGTGTAGGTGTAGTAAGTGCTGATGAAGACGCTACAGTTGTAGTTGTTCTTGAAACTAAAGTTGTTGCTGGTTCTGCAAGAACATATAAGGAACATTTTTTTAGTGTTGTAAGTTAACTTTTGCCAATCGCATTTTATCCTCCCTCTATTGTTACTCTACATTTAGTGGAGTTTTTGGTTATTGAACACGCTACCAACATCCTACCTCTCTGTGACAGACTCACCCGGGACATCCCCGGACCCTCTTATGTCTAAAATCATCCTATGTCCACTAGGGGCATAGGATGACTGAGAAATGATATCTTGGACTACCTGAGAGGGGATTATTATATTATCCACAATATATTCCAGGATATCTGTAAAGAACTATTTTCTGTTTATTGATTCTGAACTCAACGGGTTAATTGTAAGAGTGACTCATTCATAATGTTGGGACACATACTGTTAGATGCTGATGTCCTCACCTCCAGCCATCTGTCCGTTCTCTGTGCTAATTGACCCTGCTATTGTGTGAAGATGCCCTGTGCTTACACTTATGATAATGTGTATTGTATAGCAGGTAAGCGAGGAGACGTGACATCTACCCTGAAAGGTCATATCTATGAGTCACCTTGTCTGGCTAAATGATTAGTTAATTAGCTCATGTTAATTTATGTTCTGGTTACCTCCTCTTTAAACTGTATATAAGGTTGTATTCTTGGTTCTATTAAACACTCCATGTTCAGCACACAAACAAGTCTCGTCTCGTTGTGTGTTGAGGGCAGCTGGAATATCTGATATCTATATCCAGACTGATAGGATGCGGTATATGACGGAAGCACTCAAGCGGAGTGTGGGACGTTCCGTTACAGTTGGGTACATCTGGACTACACTGGTCATTCCTATGTGGGTTTCACCTACCTGGAGTTGTTGTGTTTACAAAAAAGAGAGGGATGTTATCCAGGGTGTTGTTCTCAGCTTCAGCATTCCTATTAAAACCTTCCTGCACCCCCCTATCAGTGTGATTGCTTGTCAGGAATATTGCTGAAGTGTTGGAGATGGTGGAACCTCGTCTGTAGAGAAAACACAGAAATATCCCAACTTTACTTTCCTGATCAGATTTGCCACTCACACAGACATACACTATATGACCAAAAGTATTGGGACGCCTGCCTTTCCACACACATGAACTTTAACTAGGGTTGTCCCGATACCACTTTTTTAGGACCGAGTACAAGTACCGATACTTTTTTTCAAGTAGTCGCCGATACCGAATACCGATACTTTTTTTAAATGTGTCCCCAAATGCAGCCATGTCCCCCCCACATATGTAGCCATGTCCCCCACATATTACAGACATGTCCCCCACATATTGCAGACATGTCCCCCACATATTGCAGACATGTCCCCCACATATTGCAGACATGTCCCCCCCACATATTGCAGACATGTCCCCCACATATTGCAGACATGTCCCCCCCACATATTGCAGACATGTCCCCCCCACATATTGCAGACATGTCCCCCCACATATTGCAGCCATGTATGTCCCCCCCACATATTGCAGCCATGTATGTCCCCCCCCACATATTGCAGCCATGTATGTCCCCCCCACATATTGCAGCCATGTATGTCCCCCCCACATATTGCAGCCATGTCCCCCCCACATATTGCAGCCATGCCCCCCCCACATATGTAGCCATGTCCTGTCCCCACATATGTAGCCATGTCCTGTCCCCACATATGTAGCCATGTCCCCCCCCACATATGTAGCCATGTCCTGTCCCCACATATGTAGCCATGTCCCCCCCCACATATGTAGCCAGGTCCTGTCCCCACATATGTAGCCATGTCCCGTCCCCACATATGTAGCCATGTCCCGTCCCCACATATGTAGCCATGTCCTGTCCCCCATACCTGATGATGTGCAGCAAAGCCGCCGCTGCTGCCGTTAATCCCGGTGCATGACAGCGGCGAGCATTACAAGCTTTCGCTTGTATACTTGTAAAGCCGGCGCCGCCATGTATAGACACTCCCCCTCTTGTGATTGGACGGATCCGTCCAATCACAAGAGGGGGAGTGTCTATACATGGCGGCGCCGGCTTTTTCAAGTATACAAGCGAAAGCTTGTAATGCTCGCCGCTGTCATGCACCGGGATTAACGTCGGTATGCGGCGGCTTTGCGGCGGCGGGGGGGGGGGGGGTTTGGGGGAGTATTCTATTTCGGTATCGGGGGTATTTACGGGAGTACAAGTACTCCCGCAAATACTCGGTATCGGTCCGGATAGTATAGTATCGGTATCGGGACAACCTTAACTTTAACCCCTTGCTCACCATGCACTCCCCCCCCCCCCTCTGCCCAGACTAATTTTCAGCTTTCAGCGCTGATGTACTTTGAATGACAATTGCGCGGCCATACAACACCGTACCCAAATTCATTTATTTTTATTTTTTTGTTAAGAAATGATAAAACTGGCAATTTTTTTTTAATTTTTTATATTTTGTTATAAAATGTTGTTATAAAATTTATAAAAGCCCTCCATCAAGAGCTCAATGGTTTATGAGGATTGCAGAAATCCAACAAACGGAGAATCTCACTCTGGCAATGAAGGACCAAGACAGCAGGTACCGGAAGGCATGGGCTCCCTGCATGACATATAGAGAAGAGACGAGAGTTGTTGAGTGAAGGAAAGTGGCGGTGGGGGAAGGGAGACTGGGGGCGTGGTTGGGAGGAAAGGGGATTCCCCTTTTTTTTCTCTTTTTTGTTCTATTGTTATTGTTATTGTTTGGGTGGGAAATGTGTGGGAAAGATGGAAAGAAGAGTTTGTAATGAGTTGAATGGTAATAGAATGTATATCATCAACAGGATATGTTGAATTATTAACGTGTGATTATTTCTGTTTGAAACAATGAGGAGAAACTTATGAAAAAGAAATAAAGAATTCATTATTTTTTTATTTTTTTTAGCAAACAGGTAATTTTTCGCCTTCATTGATGTACGCTGATGAGGCTGCACTGATGGACACTTATAGGCTGCTCTGATGGGCACTGATGGGTTGTACGGATGGGCACTGATGGGCTGCACTGATGGACACTTATAGGCTGCTCTGATGGGCACTGATGGGCTGGACGGATGGGCACTGATGGGCTGCACTGATAGGCTGCTCTGATGGGCACTGATGGGCTGTATTGATGGCCACTGATAGGCTGCACTGATAGGCTTCAGTAATGGGCACTAATAGGCTGCACTGATGGGCATCGATAGGCTGCACTGATGGGCTGCACTGATGGGCACGGATTGGCCGCACTGATGGGCACCGAAGGGCTGCATTGATGGGCACTGATAAGGCGTCACTGGTGGGCACTGATAGGTGGCACTGGTGTGCACTGAGAGGTGGCACTGAAGGGCATTGATAGGTGGCACTGGTGGACACTGAGAAGTGGCACTAAAAGTTGGCACTGATAGGTGGCAGTGATGGGCACTGATGTGTGACAATAGTGGGCACTGATCAGTACTGGTAGATAAAAACTGATAGGCAGCACTGTTAAGTGGCACTGATAGGCAGCACTGCTAGGTGGCACTGATGAGGCACTGTTTGGCACTGAATGGCACCACTGGTGGGCATTGATAGATGGCACTTGTGGGCATTGATAGGTGGCACTTGTGGGCATTGATAGGTGGCACTGGTGGGCATTGATAGGTGGCACTGTGGGCACTGTGGGCAATGGCAGGTGGTACTGGCATGGGGTATTGATTGCACAGATGAGGCAGAATTGCCTCTTCCTCTTCTGGACCGATGCCCCTTACACATAAGCCACTGATCGGCGTGAGGAGAAAAAATAAACGATTACCCAGCTTTTGTTTACATCACGTGATCAGCTGTCATTGGCTGACAGCTGATCACGTGGTAAGGGGGCCGCGATTGGCCCCTTACTCGGAGCTGTGATCACCTGATTCTCAGTGACACAGTGATCACAGCGCAGGGGGCACGCCGCCAGGGAGCGTGCAAAAGGGAGGACATCTATTGGCGGCCCGGGTCCGTGCTGTGGCCGTCATTCGGCTATAGCGCGGATCTCAGGTAGTTAATGGCATCCCAGTCTCAGTCTGTAGGGGTCAATATTGAGTTGGCCCCGCCCCTTTGCAGCTATAACAGCTTCACCTCTTCTGGGAAGGCCGCCCACAAGGTTTAGGAGGGTGTCTATGGGAATGTTTAATCATTCTTCCAGAAGAGCATTTGTGAGGTCAGGCGCTGATGTTGGACGAGAAGGCCTGGCTTGCAGTTGAGGTCAGGACTCTGTGCCAGCTGAAAGTTAAGGTGGCCTTACCCAGACCCCTGTATACCACCCCCCCCCCCATATAATAACATTGGATTAACTTACTTGAAGCCATGTACATTGATACCAATACAGTCAGGCATCGTCTGAATAATGATTAGATACGCCTGCAGGGAGAACATAAAGAGTTACTGAGATGAATTTGTAATGCGAAAATTTGAAGGCCTTGTATTTCGAAATTAGAAATTTGAGTGTAAATGTAAGTCCAGACATTTTTTATTTTTATATTTTTTTGTAGCTGTATTAAGCCCAGTACTCACGATCGTTTCCTCTGATGAAAACGGACCGATGGACCGTTTTCATCGGACGATCCGATCGCGTGTGCGCCCCATCAGTTTTTTTTTTCGCATCGGTGAAAAAAAAAATAGAACCTGTTTTAAAATTTTCGTATGGTTAAAAAAAAACGATAGAAAAAAAAAACGATCGTCTGTGGTCGAAATCCATCGGTTTAAAAATCCACGCATGCTCAGAATCAAGTCGACGCATGCTCGGAAGCATCGGATTTCATTTTTCTCAGCACGTCGTAGTGTTTTACGTCACCGCGTTGGACACGGTCGGATTTTTAACCGATGGTGTGTAGGCAAGACTGATGAAAGTCGGCTTCATCGGATATCTGATGAAAAAAATCCATCGGTCCGTTTTGATCAGACGAACGGATCGTGTGTACGCGGCATTGGAATCTCAGTCGGGTTTGTACTGCTATCAAGAGCAGGGAGATTTCTTCTCACTTCCTGTCCTGCTGATAATTCATTCACTTGACAGGAAGTACAGTAACTTCCCCTACGATTGAATAACTTTAAAGGAAAATTATAATGTTTCTTTGTCACTTTTATTTCATCGAATTCAGAGAGCAAACAGAATTATAACGAGTTTATACAATTATAAAATTTAGATATTTCTATTATTTGTTCATTAACGATCGTTATTTAACAAATGAGCAAGTATTACTAGATCGTTACCTTTAGTATTCTGTCACTCAAACTTTGGTGTAGCACTGTTACGTTGAGTTCAGTCTAGATAGGAACTACACTATATCACCAAAAGTATTGGGACGCCGGCCTTTACACGCACATGAACTTTAATGGCATCCCAGTCTTAGTCCAAAGGGTTCAATAATGAGTTGCCCTTACATCAGGGTACTCCTTTTATTAGACCCCTCGGTATATCAGGGTCCCCATCAGAGTCCCAATTGCAACAGGGCCCTCCTTTTATCAAAGATAGAGCAGGACACCTATGGCCTATGGGCTGCAGTTTTCGAGACACCTGTGTAAGAAGGGGTTCGTTTCCCCTTTAACCACTTAAGGACCGGACCAATATTCTGCTAAATGACCCAAGGTTTTTTTTACAATTCGGCACTGCGTCGCTTTAACTGACAATTGCGCGGTCGTGCGACGTGGCTCCCAAACAAAATTTGCGTCCTTTTCTTCCCACAAATAGAGCTTTCTTTTGGTGGTATTTGATCGCCTCTGCGATTTTTATTTTTTTGCCCTATAAACAAAGATAGAGCGACATTTTTGAAAAAAAAAATCAATATTTTTTACTTTTTGTTATAAGAGAAATCAAATAAACTAAATTTTAGTCAAACATTTAGGCCAAAATGTATTTAGCCACATGTCTTTAGTAACAAAAAATCGCAATAAAAAAAAAAATAGCTACCTAGCGGGAACAGCGACACTAATACAGCGATCAGAAAAATGATCGCTTAGTGACACTGGCAATAGGGAGTGAAATGGTTAACCTGGAGCGGTGATCAAGGGGTTAAAACTTAATTAGGGGGGTACACCCCCTGTCACACTGACACTAAATGCAGTGATCAGTACATATATGATCACTGCATTCAGTGACACTGTGACAGGGGGGGGGGGGGGGTGATCGCAAGGAGTTAATGTGCCTGCGTGTCCTGGTGTCAGTGTAGTGTTGTGCAGACTTACTATGTGATGTGATCTCTCCTCAGCGGTGGTAGAAAAACGCAGAGAGCAGAGAGTGTTTACACAGGAAGAGGAAGTGACACACAGGCGATCGCGCGCATTGGCTGGGAGCAATCCGGAGGGGGCGGACAAATCGCACGGATCGCTCGCACAGCCACCGGGACCGTCGCATGTACCGGGGGGGGGGTCCCGATCGGACCCCCGGCCCACGTCAAGGCAGCCACGTACAGGTACGTCGATGTGCCTGTCCGTGCCATTCTGCCGACGTAATTGCACATGCGGCGGTCCGCAAGTGGTTAAGGTTTACTTTCCCCCGGGACGGTAGGAGAGCGGAGCCCTAACCAGATGAATAAATGGGAACGAGTCACTCCTGGGTTCTCATCCAGCGCTTCAGGAGGCTCTAGATGAGAACCCATAACAGTAGCTGCCTTGTGTTCGGAAAGGGAATATCGTAAACGGCTTTAACCCCTTTCGTATTTAGGGGTGCCGCTACACCAACTATATGTGGATCTCCCGGTTTCAGATTGTATAAAAAGATTAAAAAAGAGCCTACCATAGCGTAAAAACGTGTGTTAAAACGATTTATAGAAAGGCCAAATGGGCTCTTACATTTAAAAGCTGTATAACAAATGTATAAAGTGCAAAACAAGTGTTGTAGACGCCTCCAACGTCACTTCCGGTTCTTTTGGTATATATCCGGCCACACCCCACGCGTTACGTCACGACACGTGACTTCACAGAAGAATTTTTGACACATTGCTTGGAAGAATTTTGTCACACTTTGAAGATTTTACGTGTTTTTTGCTTTTGGTGGTGCAAAACCACTTAAAAGAACCACCGCTTTTGGATTTTGGAAAAGTGTGGACGTTTTAGTTAGATCTGTATTTATTATACACTATTTGAGTTATTGATTGAGTTTTAGGAAAATCAGGAAGATGCGCCGATCATTATTCATATTCAATTTTTGTGCACTTGTACACTTTAGATCCAGCAGCATCTTTCGTCCACTTGGTAGCGCGAGGGATAACACCCTTTTTATGCCGCGTACACACAATCTTTTTCCGGCATGAAAAAAAAAACATTATTTTTCAGCATGTCGAAAAAGTTTTTTCCACTTTCATCATTAAAACGACCTTGCACACACGGTCGTTTTTAAAAAATGCTCCAGGTACGGTGGCACTATAAAGGGGAAGTTCCATTCGGATGGCGCCACCCTTTGGGCTGCTTTAGTTGATTCCTTGTTAGTAAAAGACGATTCGCGCTTTTCTGTCTGTTACAGCGTGATAAATGTGCTTACTCCATTACCAACGGTAGTTTTACCAGAACGAGCGCTCCCGTCTCATAATTTGCTTCTGAGCATGCGCGGGTTTTTTACGTCGTTTTAGCCCACACGCGATCATTTTTTACAACCCGAAAAACGACATTGTTTAAAACGTTGTTAAAAAATGCAGCATGTTCAAGGTGGTGGACGACAGGCCCGGAGTTCATGTGACACAATATGGCGGAGTTTGTCCTAATGACAGGTGCTGTATGTGTGTATCCCGATCTCAAGAAGGAGCCCTTTGGCCTGTTTGGCGGGAAGCGGTCAGTTTACTTACACCTGACCTACAACATTAAATTCATGAATGTCAAGAAACTTCTAATAATACTTATGGCAATAACAATCGTTCTTATACTCACATATTTCCTAATCCTTGCACTGAGTTCCTTGTATGGTCTGGATGTAGGAATGTTATAGTCTTCTATAAACTGCAGATCCATTATTATAGTAAAGAAATAGCTAACAACTGGAGTTGTAGCTGTTGACCTTGTATTCTGTGCTGCTGAAGTTGCAGTCGCTACAGTTGTTGTTGAGGATGTTGATGATGCAGTTGTGTTTTGAGTTGTTCCTGCTGCAGTTGTTGGGGAAGATGTTGTTGCTGCGGTTATTGGAGCTGTTAATGGTGGAGTTGTTGATGCTACAGTTGATGTTGACGTTGTTGTCGCTGCAGTTGATATTAGAGTTATTTCTGTAGTTGATGTTAGAGCTGTTGATGCTGGAGTTGTTTCTGCAGTTGTTGGAGTTTTCGTTCTTGTTTTTGCAGTTGATGTTGAAGTTGTTGTCGCTACAGTTGATGTTGGAGTTGTTGTTGCAGTTGATGTTGGAGTGTTTGTTGTTGTTTCTGCAGTTGATGTTGGAGGTGTTTCTGCAGTTGATGTTGGAGTTTTTGTTCTTGTTTCTTCAGTTGATGTTGGAGTTGTTGTTTTTGCAGTTGATGTTGAAGTTGTTGTCGCTACAGTTGATGTTGGAGTTGTTTCTGCAGTTGATGTTGAAGTTGTTGTTGTTGTTGCGGTTGATGTTGGAGTTGTTGTTGCAGTTGATGTTGGAGTTGTTGTTTCTGCAGTTGATGTTGGAGTTGTTGTTGCAGTTGATGTTGGAGATTTTGATGTTGTTTCTGCAGTTGTTGTTGGAGTTGTTGTTGTTGCAGTTGATGTTGGAGATTTTGATGTTTCTGCTGTTGATGTTGGAGTTGTTGTTTCTGCAGTTGATGTTAAAGTTGTTGTCGCTGCAGTTAATGTTCGAGTTGGTGTTGCTGAAGTTGATGTTGGAGTTGTTGTTGTTGTTTTTGCAGTTGATGTTGGATTAGTTGATGCTGCAGTTGATGTCGCTGCAGTTAATGTTGGAGTTGTTTCTGCAGTTGATGTTGGAGTTTTTGTTGTTGTTTCTGCAGTTGATGTTGGAGTTGTTGTTGTTGTAGTTGATGTTGGAGTTGTTGTTGTTGTAGTTGATGTTGGAGTTGTCGTTTCTGCAGTTGATGTTGGAGTTTTTGTTGTTGTTTCCACAGTTGATGTTGGAGTTGTTGCTTCTGTAGTTGATGTTGGAGTTGTTGTTTCTACAGGTGATGTTGACGTTGTTTCTGCAGTTGATGTTGGAGTTGTTGTTGTTGTTGTAGTTGATGTTGGAGTTGTTGTTGTTGTAGTTGATGTTGGAGTTGTTGTTGTAGAGGTTGATGTTGGAGTTGTCGTTTCGGCAGTTGATGTTGGAGTTTTTGTTGTTGTTTCTGCAGTTGATGTTGGAGTTGTTGTTGTTGTAGTTGATGTTGGAGTTGTTGTTGTTGTAGTTGATGTTGGAGTTGTCGTTTCTGCAGTTGATGTTGGAGTTTTTGTTGTTGTTTCCACAGTTGATGTTGGAGTTGTTGCTTCTGTAGTTGATGTTGGAGTTGTTGTTTCTACAGGTGATGTTGACGTTGTTTCTGCAGTTGATGTTGGAGTTGTTGTTGTAGTTGATGTTGGAGTTGTTGTTGTTGTAGTTGATGTTGGAGTTGTTGTTGTTGTAGTTGATGTTGGAGTTGTTGTTGTTGTAGTTGATGTTGGAGTTGTTGTTGTAGAGGTTGATGTTGGAGTTGTCGTTTCTGCAGTTGATGTTGGAGTTTTTGTTGTTGTTTCCACAGTTGATGTTGGAGTTGTTGCTTCTGTAGTTGATGTTGGAGTTGTTGATTCTACAGGTGATATTGACGTTGTTGTCGCTGCAGTTGATGTTGGAGTTGGTGTTGCTGAAGTTGATTTTAGAGTTGTTTCTGCAGTTAATGTTGAAGTTGTTGTTGTTGTTGTTGTAGTTGATGTTGGAGTTGTTGTTGTTGCAGTTGATGTTGGAGATTTTGATGTCGTTTCTGCAGTTGATGTTGAAGTTGTTGTAGCGGTTGATGTTGGAGTTGTTGTTGCAGTTGATGCTGGAGTTTTTGTTGTTGTTTCCGCAGATGATGTTGGAGTTGTTGCTTCTGTAGTTGATGTTGACGTTGTTGTCAATGCAGTTGATGTTGGAGTTGGTGTTGCTGAAGTTGATTTTGGAGTTGTTTCTGCAGTTGATGTTGGAGTTGGTGTTTCTGCAGTTGATGTTGAAGTTGTTGTTTCTGCAGTTGATGCTGGAGTTTTTGTTGTTGTTTCCCCAGTTGATGTTGGAGTTGTTGTTGTTGCAGTTGATGTTGTAGTTGTTGTTGTAGCGGTTGATGTCGGAGTTGTTGTTGTAGGGGTTGATGTTGGAGTTGTTGTTTCTGCAGTTGATGTTAAAGTTGTGGTAGCGGTTGATGTTGGAGTTCTTGTTGCAGTTGATGTTGGAGTTTTTGTTGTTGTTTCCGCAGATGATGTTGGAGTTGTTGTTGCAGTTGATGTTGGAGATTTTGATGTTGTTTCTGCAGTTGTTGTTGGAGTTGTTGTTGCAGTTGTTGTTGGAGTTGTTGTTGTTGCAGTTGATGTTGGAGATTTTGATGTTTCTGCTGTTGATGTTGGAGTTGTTGTTTCTGCAGTTGATGTTAAAGTTGTTGTCGCTGCAGTTAATGTTCGAGTTGGTGTTGCTGAAGTTGATGTTGGAGTTTTTGTTGTTGTTTCCACAGTTGATGTTGGAGTTGTTGCTTCTGTAGTTGATGTTGGAGTTGTTGTTTCTACAGGTGATGTTGACGTTGTTTCTGCAGTTGATGTTGGAGTTGTTGTTGTTGTTGTAGTTGATGTTGGAGTTGTTGTTGTTGTAGTTGATGTTGGAGTTGTTGTTGTTGTAGTTGATGTTGGAGTTGTTGTTGTAGAGGTTGATGTTGGAGTTGTCGTTTCTGCAGTTGATGTTGGAGTTTTTGTTGTTGTTTCTGCAGTTGATGTTGGAGTTGTTGTTGTTGTAGTTGATGTTGGAGTTGTTGTTGTTGTAGTTGATGTTGGAGTTGTTGTAGTTGATGTTGGAGTTGTCGTTTCTGCAGTTGATGTTGGAGTTTTTGTTGTTGTTTCCACAGTTGATGTTGGAGTTGTTGCTTCTGTAGTTGATGTTGGAGTTGTTGTTTCTACAGGTGATGTTGACGTTGTTTCTGCAGTTGATGTTGAAGTTGTTGTTGTAGTTGATGTTGGAGTTGTTGTTGTTGTAGTTGATGTTGGAGTTGTTGTTGTTGTAGTTGATGTTGGAGTTGTTGTTGTTGTAGTTGATGTTGGAGTTGTTGTTGTAGAGGTTGATGTTGGAGTTGTCGTTTCTGCAGTTGATGTTGGAGTTTTTGTTGTTGTTTCCACAGTTGATGTTGGAGTTGTTGCTTCTGTAGTTGATGTTGGAGTTGTTGATTCTACAGGTGATGTTGACGTTGTTGTCGCTGCAGTTAATGTTGGAGTTGGTGTTGCTGAAGTTGATTTTGGAGTTGTTTCTGCAGTTAATGTTGAAGTTGTTGTTGTTGTTGTTGTAGTTGATGTTGGAGTTGTTGTTGTTGCAGTTGATGTTGGAGATTTTGATGTCGTTTCTGCAGTTGATGTTGAAGTTGTTGTAGCGGTTGATGTTGGAGTTGTTGTTGCAGTTGATGCTGGAGTTTTTGTTGTTGTTTCCGCAGATGATGTTGGAGTTGTTGCTTCTGTAGTTGATGTTGACGTTGTTGTCAATGCAGTTGATGTTGGAGTTGGTGTTGCTGAAGTTGATTTTGGAGTTGTTTCTGCAGTTGATGTTGGAGTTGTTGTTTCTGCAGTTGATGCTGGAGTTTTTGTTGTTGTTTCCCCAGTTGATGTTGGAGTTGTTGTTGTAGTTGATGTTGGAGTTGTTGTTGTTGTAGTTGATGTTGGAGTTGTCGTTTCTGCAGTTGATGTTGGAGTTTTTGTTGTTGTTTCCACAGTTGATGTTGGAGTTGTTGCTTCTGTAGTTGATGTTGGAGTTGTTGTTTCTACAGGTGATGTTGATGTTGTTTCTGCAGTTGATGTTGGAGTTGTTGTTGTTGTTGTAGTTGATGTTGGAGTTGTTGTTGTTGTAGTTGATGTTGGAGTTGTTGTTGTTGTAGTTGATGTTGGAGTTGTTGTAGTTGATGTTGGAGTTGTTGTTGTAGAGGTTGATGTTGGAGTTGTCATTTCTGCAGTTGATGTTGGAGTTTTTGTTGTTGTTTCCACAGTTGATGTTGGAGTTGTTGCTTCTGTAGTTGATGTTGGAGTTGTTATCGCTGCAGTTGATGTTGGAGTTGGTGTTGCTGAAGTTGATTTTGGAGTTGTTTCTGCAGTTGATGTTGAAGTTGTTGTTGTTGCTGTTGTTGTAGTTGATGTTGGAGTTGTTGTTGTTGCAGTTGATATTGGAGATTTTGATGTTGTTTCTGCTGTTGATGTTGGAGTTGTCGTTTCTGCAGTTGATGTTGAAGTTGTTGTAGCGGTTGATGTTGGAGTTGTTGTTGCAGTTGATGCTGGAGTTTTTGTTGTTGTTTCCGCAGATGATGTTGGAGTTGTTGCTTCTGTAGTTGATGTTGACGTTGTTGTCAATGCAGTTGATGTTGGAGTTGGTGTTGCTGAAGTTGATTTTGGAGTTGTTTCTGCAGTTGATGTTGAAGTTGTTGTAGCGGTTGATGTTGGAGTTGTTGTTGCAGTTGATGCTGGAGTTTTTGTTGTTGTTTCCGCAGATGATGTTGGAGTTGTTGCTTCTGTAGTTGATGTTGACGTTGTTGTCAATGCAGTTGATGTTGGAGTTGGTGTTGCTGAAGTTGATTTTGGAGTTGTTTCTGCAGTTGATGTTGGAGTTGTTGTTTCTGCAGTTGATGCTGGAGTTTTTGTTGTTGTTTCCCCAGTTGATGTTGGAGTTGTTGTTGTAGTTGATGTTGGAGTTGTTGTTGTTGTAGTTGATGTTGGAGTTGTCGTTTCTGCAGTTGATGTTGGAGTTTTTGTTGTTGTTTCCACAGTTGATGTTGGAGTTGTTGCTTCTGTAGTTGATGTTGGAGTTGTTGTTTCTACAGGTGATGTTGATGTTGTTTCTGCAGTTGATGTTGGAGTTGTTGTTGTTGTTGTAGTTGATGTTGGAGTTGTTGTTGTTGTAGTTGATGTTGGAGTTGTTGTTGTTGTAGTTGATGTTGGAGTTGTTGTAGTTGATGTTGGAGTTGTTGTTGTAGAGGTTGATGTTGGAGTTGTCATTTCTGCAGTTGATGTTGGAGTTTTTGTTGTTGTTTCCACAGTTGATGTTGGAGTTGTTGCTTCTGTAGTTGATGTTGGAGTTGTTATCGCTGCAGTTGATGTTGGAGTTGGTGTTGCTGAAGTTGATTTTGGAGTTGTTTCTGCAGTTGATGTTGAAGTTGTTGTTGTTGCTGTTGTTGTAGTTGATGTTGGAGTTGTTGTTGTTGCAGTTGATATTGGAGATTTTGATGTTGTTTCTGCTGTTGATGTTGGAGTTGTCGTTTCTGCAGTTGATGTTGAAGTTGTTGTAGCGGTTGATGTTGGAGTTGTTGTTGCAGTTGATGCTGGAGTTTTTGTTGTTGTTTCCGCAGATGATGTTGGAGTTGTTGCTTCTGTAGTTGATGTTGACGTTGTTGTCAATGCAGTTGATGTTGGAGTTGGTGTTGCTGAAGTTGATTTTGGAGTTGTTTCTGCAGTTGATGTTGAAGTTGTTGTTTCTGCAGTTGATGTTGAAGTTGTTGTTTCTGCAGTTGATGCTGGAGTTTTTGTTGTTGTTTCCCCAGTTGATGTTGGAGTTGTTTTAGCGGTTGATGTTGGAATTTTTGTTGTTGTTTCTGCAGTTGATGTTGGAGTTGTTGTTGTTGCAGTTGATGTTGTAGTTGTTGTTGTAGCGGTTGATGCCGGAGTTGTTGTTGTAGGGGTTGATGTCGGAGTTGTCGTTTCTGCAGTTGATGTTGGAGTTGTTGTTTCTGCAGTTGATGTTAAAGTTGTGGTAGCGGTTGATGTTGGAGTTCTTGTTGCAGTTGATGTTGGAGTTTTTGTTGTTGTTTCCGCAGATGATGTTGGAGTTGTTGATTCTACAGTTGATGTTGAAGTTGTTGTCGCTGCAGTTGATGTTAGAGTTGGTGTTGCTGAAATTGATTTTGGAGTTGTTTCTGCAGTTGATGTTGATGTTGGAGTTGGTGTTTCTGCAGTTGATATTGGAGTTGTGGTTTCTGCAGTTGATGTTGGAGGGGTTGCTGCAGTTGATGTTGTAGATGTTGTCACTGCAGTTGATGTTGGATTTTGTGTTGTTGTTTCTGCAGTTGATATTGGAGTTGTTAATACCACAGTTGATGGTGTAGTTGTTTCTGGAGTTGATGCAGGAGATGTTGTTCGAGTTGTTGTCGTTGCAGTTGATGTTTGAGTTTTTGTTTCTGCAATTGATGATGGAGTTGTTGTCGCTGCAGTTGTTGTTGGAATTTTTGTTGTTGTTTCTGCAGTTGATGTTGAAGTTGTTGTTGTTGTAGTTGATGTTGGAGTTGTTGTTGTAGAGGTTGATGTTGGAGTTGTCATTTCTGCAGTTGATGTTGGAGTTGTTGCAATTGATGTTGGAGATTTTGTTGTTGTTTCCGCAGTTGATGTTGGAGTTGTTGTTTCTACAGGTGATGTTGAAGTTGTTGTCGCTGCAGTTGATGTTGGAGTTGGTGTTGCTGAAGTTGATTTTGGAGTTGTTTCTGCAGTTGATGTTGTAGTTGTTGTTTCTGCAGTTGATGTTGGAGTTGTCGTTTCTGCAGTTGATGTTGGAGTTGTTGTTGCAGTTGATGTTGGAGTTGTTGTCGCTGCAGTTGATGTTTGAGTTGTTGTTTCTTCAGTTGATGTTAGAGCTGTTGATGCTGGAGTTGTTTCTGCAGTTGTTGTTGGAGTTTTCGTTCTTGTTTTTGCAGTTGATGTTGAAGTTGTTGTCGCTACAGTTGATGTTGGAGTTGTTGTTGCAGTTGATGTTGGAGTTGTTGTTTTTGCAGTTGATGTTGGAGTTGTTGTTTTTGCAGTTGATGTTGAAGTTGTTGTCGCTACAGTTGATGTTGGAGTTGTTTCTGCAGTTGATGTTGAAGTTGTTGTTGTTGTAGCAGTTGATGTTGGAATTGTTGTTGCAGTTGATGTTGGAGTTGTTGTTTCTGCAGTTGATGTTGGAGTTGTTGTTGCAGTTGATGTTGGAGATTTTGATGTTGTTTCTGCAGTTGTTGTTGGAGTTGTTGTTGCAGTTGTTGTTGGAGTTGTTGTTGTTGCAGTTGATGTTGGAGATTTTGATGTTGTTTCTGCTGTTGATGTTGGAGTTGTTGTTTCTGCAGTTGATGTTAAAGTTGTTGTCGCTGCAGTTAATGTTCGAGTTGGTGTTGCTGAAGTTGATGTTGGAGTTGTTGTTGTTGTTGCAGTTGATGTTGAAGTTTTTGTTGTTGTTTCTGCAGTTGATGTTGGATTAGTTGATGCTGCAGTTGATGTCGCTGCAGTTAATGTTGGAGTTGTTTCTGCAGTTGATGTTGGAGTTTTTGTTGTTGTTTCTGCAGTTGATGTTGAAGTTGTTGTTGTTGCAGTTGATGTTGGAGTTGTTGTTGTTGTAGTTGATGTTGGAGTTGTTGTTGTAGAGGTTGATGTTGGAGTTGTCGTTTCTGCAGTTGATGTTGGAGTTTTTGTTGTTGTTTCCGCAGTTGATGTTGGAGTTGTTGCTTCTGTAGTTGATGTTGGAGTTGTTGTTTCTATAGGTGATGTTGACGTTGTTGTCGCTGCAGTTGATGTTGGAGTTGGTGTCGCTGAAGTTGATTTTGGAGTTGTTTCTGCAGTTGATGTTGAAGTTGTTGTTTCTGCAGTTGATGTTGAAGTTGTTGTTTCTGCAGTTGATGTTGAAGTTGTTGTTTCTGCAGTTGATGTTGGAGTTGTTGTTGTTGTTGTAGTTGATGTTGGAGTTGTTGTTGTTGCAGTTGATGTTGAAGTTGTTGTAGCGGTTGATGTTGGAGTTGTTGTTGCAGTTGATGTTGGAGTTTTTGTTGTTATTTCCGCAGTTGATGTTGGAGTTGTTGCTTCTGTAGTTGATGTTGGAGTTGTTGTTTCTATAGGTGATGTTGACGTTGTTGTCGCTGCAGTTGATGTTGGAGTTGGTGTTGCTGAAGTTGATTTTGGAGTTGTTTCTGCAGTTGATGTTGGAGTTGGTGTTTCTGCAGTTGATGTTGGAGTTGGTGTTTCTGCAGTTGATGTTGAAGTTGTTGTTTCTGCAGTTGATGTTGGAGTTGTTGTTGTTGTTTCCCCAGTTGATGTTGGAGTTGTTGTAGCGGTTGATGTTGGAATTTTTGTTGTTGTTTCTGCAGTTGATGTTGTAGTTGTTGTTGTAGCGGTTGATGTTGGAGTTGTTGTTGTTGTTGCAGTTGATGTTGTAGTTGTTGTTGTAGCGGTTGATGTCGGAGTTGTTGTTGTAGTGGTTGATGTTGGAGTTGTCGTTTCTGCAGTTGATGTTGGAGTTGTTGTTTCTGCAGTTGATGTTAAAGTTGTGGTAGCGGTTGATGTTGGAGTTCTTGTTGCAGTTGATGTTGGAGTTTTTGTTGTTGTTTCCGCAGATGATGTTGGAGTTGTTGATTCTACAGTTGATGTTGAAGTTGTTGTGGCTGCAGTTGATGTTAGAGTTGGTGTTGCTGAAATTGATTTTGGAGTTGTTTCTGCAGTTGATGTTGATGTTGGAGTTGGTGTTTCTGCAGTTGATATTGGAGTTGTGGTTTCTGCAGTTGATGTTGGAGTTCTTTCTGCAGTTGATGTTGGAGGGGTTGCTGCAGTTGATGTTGTAGATGTTGTCGCTGCAGTTGATGTTGGATTTTGTGTTGTTGTTTCTGCAGTTGATATTGGAGTTGTTAATACCACAGTTGATGTTGGAGTTGTTTCTGCAGTTAATGTAGGAGATGTTGTTCGAGTTGTTGTCGTTGCAGTTGATGTTTGAGTTTTTGTTTCTGCAATTGATGATGGAGTTGTTGTCGCTGCAGTTGTTGTTGGAATTTTTGTTGTTGTTTCTGCAGTTGATGTTGAAGTTGTTGTTGTTGCAGTTGATGTTGGAGTTGTTGTTGTAGCGGTTGATGTTGGAGTTGTTGTTGTAGAGGTTGATGTTGGAGTTGTCGTTTCTGCAGTTGATGTTGGAGTTGTTGCAGTTGATGTTGGAGATTTTGTTGTTGTTTCCGCAGTTGATGTTGGAGTTGTTGTTTCTACAGGTGATGTTGAAGTTGTTGTCGCTGCAGTTGATGTTGGAGTTGGTGTTGCTGAAGTTGATTTTGGAGTTGTTTCTGCAGTTGATGTTGGAGTTGTTGTTGAAGTTGATGTCGGAGTTGTTGTTGCAGTTGATGATGGAGTTGTTGCTGTTGTAGTTGATGTTGTAGATTTTGATGTTGTTTCTACAGTTGATGTTGGAGTTGTTTCTGCAGTTGATGTTGAAGTTGTTGTAGCGGTTGATGTTGGAGTTTTTGTTGTTGTTTCCGCAGATGATGTTGGAGTTGTTGCTTCTGTAGTTGATGTTGGAGTTGGTGTTGCTGAAGTTGATTTTGGAGTTGTTTCTGCAGTTGATGTTGGAGTTGTTGTTGCAGTTGATGATGGAGTTGTTGCTGTTGCAGTTGATGTTGGAGATTTTGTTGTTGTTTCTGCAGTTGATGTTGGAGTTGTTGTTTCTGCAGTTGATGTTGGATTTGTTGTTGTTGCAGTTGATGTTGGAGTTTTTGTTGTTGTTTCAGCAGTTGATGTTGTTGTTTCTGTAGTTGATGTTGCAGTTGTTGATTCTGCAGTTGATGTTGGATTTGTTGTTGTTGCAGTTGATGTTGGAGTTTTTGTTGTTGTTTCAGCAGTTGATGTTGTTGTTTCTGTAGTTGATGTTGCAGTTGTTGATTCTGCAGTTGATGTTGAAGTTGTTGTTGTTGCAGTTGATGTTGGAGTTTTTGTTGTAGTTTCTGCAGTTGATGTTGGAGTTGTTGTTTCTGCAGTTGATGTTGCAGTTGTTGATTCTGCAGTTGATGTTGGAGTTGTTGTTTCTGCAGTTGTTGCTGTTTCAGTTGATGTTGGGGTTGTTGTTGTTGCAGATGATGTTGGAGTTGTTGTTGTTGTTTCAGTTGATGTTGGGGTTGTTGTTGCTGCAGTTGATGTTGGAGTTGTTTCTGCAGTTGATGTTGGAGTTGTTTCTGCACTTGATGTTGGAGTTGTTTCTGCAGTTGATGTTGGAGTTGTTTCTGCACTTGATGTTGGAGTTGTTTCTGCAGTTGATGTTGGAGTTGTATCTGCAGTTGATGTTGGAGTAGTTGATGTTGGAGTTGATTCTGCAGTTGATGTTGGAGTTGTCGTTGCTGTTTCTGCAGTTGATGTTGAAGTTGTTTTTGTAGCGGTTGATGTTGGAGTTGTTGTTGTAACGGTGGATGTTGGAGTTGTTTTTGTTGATGTTGGAGTTGTTGTTGTTGTTTGTGCAGTTGATGTTGGAGTTGTTGTTGCAGTTGATGTTGGAGTTGTTGTTGTTGTTGTTTCTGCAGTTGATGTTGGAGTTGTTGTTGATGTTGGAGTTGTTGTTGTTGTTGTTTCTGCAGTTGATGTTGGAGTTGTTGTTTCGGCAGTTGATGTTGGAGATTTTGTTGTTGTTTCTGCAGTTGATGTTGGAGTTGTTGTTGTAGCAGTTGGAGTTGTTGTTGTAGCGGTTGATGTTGGAGTTGTTGTTGTAGCGGTTGATGTTGAAATTGTTGTTGTAACGGTGGATGTTGGAGTTGTTTTTGTTGATGTTGGAGTTGTTGTTGTTGTTTCTGCAGTTGATGTTGGAGTTGTTGTTGCAGTTGATGTTGGAGTTGTTGTTGTTTCTGCAGTTGATGTTGGAGTTGTTGTTGCAGTTGATGTTGGAGTTGTTGTTGTTGTTTCTGCAGTTGATGTTGGAGTTGTTGTTTCGGCAGTTGATGTTGGAGATTTTGTTGTTGTTTCTGCAGTTGATGTTGGAGTTGTTGTTGTAGCAGTTGGAGTTGTTGTTGTAGCGGTTGATGTTGTTGTTGTAGCAGTTGGAGTTGTTGTTGTAGCGGTTGATGTTGGAGTTGTTGTTGTAGCGGTTGATGTTGGAGTTGTTGTTGTAGCGGTTGATGTTGAAATTGTTGTTGTAACGGTGGATGTTGGAGTTGTTTTTGATGATGTTGGAGTTGTTGTTTCTGCAGTTGATGTTGGAGTTGTTGTTGCAGTTGATGTTGGAGTTGTTGTTGTTGTTGTTTCTGCAGTTGATGTTGGAGTTGTTGTTGCAGTTGATGTTGGAGTTGTTGTTGTTGTTGTTTCTGCAGTTGATGTTGGAGTTGTTGTTTCGGCAGTTGATGTTGGAGATTTTGTTGTTGTTTCTGCAGTTGATGTTGGAGTTGTTGTTTCTGCATTTGTTGTTGGAGTTGTTGTTGTTGCAGTTGATGTTGGAGTTGTTGCAGTTGATGTTGCAGTTGTTGTTGTTTCAGTTGATGTTGGGGTTGTTGTTGTTTCAGTTGATGTTGGGGTTGTTGTTGTTGCAGTTGATGTTGGAGTTGTTCTTTCTGCAGTTATTGTTGGAGTTGTTTCTGCAGTTGATGTTGGAGTTGTTGTTGTAGCGGTTGTTGTTAAAGTTGTTGATGCTGCAGTTGATGTTGAAGTAGTTGATGTTGGAGTTGTCGTTGCTGTTTCTGCAGTTGATGTTGAAATTGTTGTTTCTGCAGTTGATGTTGGAGTTGTTGTTGTAGCGGTTGATGTTGGAGTCGTTGTTGCAGTTGATGTTGGAGTTGTTGTTGTTTCAGTTGATGTTGGAGTTGTTCTTTCTGCAGTTGTTGTTGGAGTTGTTTCTGGAGTTGATGTTGGAGTTGTTGTTGTAGCGGTTGCTGTTGAAGTTGTTGATGCTGCAGTTGATGTTGAAGTAGTTGATGTTGGAGTTGTCGTTGTTTCTACAGTTGATGTTGGAGTTGTTGTTGTTTCAGTTGATGTTGGGGTTGTTGTTGTTGCTGCAGTTGATGTTGGAGTTGTTCTTTTTGCAGTTGTTGTTGTTGTAGCGGTTGCTGTTGAAGTTGTTGATGCTGCAGATGATGTTGAAGTAGTTGTCGCTGCAGTTAATGTTGGAGTTGTTGTAGCGGTTGATGTCGGAGTCGTTGGTGTTACAGTTTTTGTTGTTGTTGTTGCAGTTGATGTTGAAGTTGTTGTTGTAGCGGTTGATTTTGGAGTTGTTGTTGTTGTTGCAGTTGATGTTGGAGTTGTTGTTTCTGCAGTTGATGTTGGAGTTGTTGTTGTAGCGGTTGATGTTGGATTTGTTGTTGTTGCAGTTGATGTTGGAGTTTTTGTTGTTGTTTCAGCAGTTGATGTTGAAGTTGTTGTTTCTGTAGTTGATGTTGAAGTTGATGTTGGAGTTTTTGTTGTTGCAGTTGATGTTGGAGTTTTTGTTGTAGTTTCTGCAGTTGATGTTGGAGTTTTTGTTGTTGCAGTTGATGTTGGAGTTGTTGTTTCTGCAGTTGATGTTGAAGTTGTTGTTGTTGCAGTTGATGTTGGAGTTGTTGTTTCTGCAGTTGATGTTGAAGTTGTTGTCGCTCCAGTTGATGTTGGATTTGTTGTTGTAGCGGTTGATGTTGTAGTTGTTGTTATTTCTGCAGTTGATGTTGCAGTTGCTGTTGTTCTTTCTGCAGTTTTTGTTGGAGTTGTTTCTGCAGTTGTTGTTTCTGCAGTTGATCCTGGAGTTGTTTTAGCAGATGATGTTGGAGTTGTTGTTGTAGCGGTTGATGTTGGAATTGTTTCTGCAGTTGATGTTGAAGTTGTTGTTTTAGCGGTTGATGTTGGATTTGTTGTTGTTGCAGTTGATGTTGGAGTTGTTGCTGTTGCAGTTGATGTTGGAGTTTTTGTTGTTGTTTCTGCAGTTGCTGTTGGACTTTTTGTTTCTGCAGTTGCTGTTGGACTTGTTGTTTCTGCAGTTGATGTTGGAGTTGTTGATGCTGCAGTTGATGTTGGAGTTGTTTCTGCAGTTGTTGTTTCTGCAGTTGATGTTGGAGTTGTTGTTGTAGTGGTTGATCCTGGAGTTGTTGTTTTAGCAATTGATGTTGAAGTTGTTGTTGTAGCGGTTGATGTTGGAGTTGTTGTTTTTGCAGTTGATGTTGGAGTTGTTGTTTCTGCAGTTGATGTTGGAGTTGTTGTTGCAGTTGATGTTGGAGTATTTGTTGTTGTTTCTGCAGTTAATGTTGGAGTTGTTGTTGTAGTGGTTGATGCTGGAGTTGTTGTTTTAGCAGTTGATGTTGAAGTTGTTGTTCCAGTTGATGTTGAAGTAGTTGATGTTGGAGTTGTCATTGCTGTTTCTGCAGTTGATGTTGGAGTTGTTGTTTCGGCAGTTGATATTGGAGATTTTGTTGTTGTTTCTGCAGTTGATGTTGGAGTTGTTGTCTTTGCAGTTGGTGTTGTTGCAGTTGATGTTGGAGTTGTTGCAGTTGATGTTGCAGTTGTTGTTGTTTCAGTTGATGTTGGGGTTGTTGTTGTTGCAGTTGATGTTGGAGTTGTTGTTGTTGCAGTTGATGTTGGAGTTGTTGTTGTTTCAGTTGATGTCGGGGTTGTTGTTGTTGCAGTTGATGTTGGAGTTGTTCTTTCTGCAGTTGATGTTGGAGTTGTTGTTGTAGCGGTTGCTGTTGAAGTTGTTGATGCTGCAGTTGATGTTGAAGTAGTTGATGTTGGAGTTGTCGTTGCTGTTTCTGCAGTTGATGTTGGAGTTGTTGCTTCTGCAGTTGATGTTGGAGTTGTTGTTGTAGCGGTTGATGTTGGAGTTGTTGTTGTAGCGGTTGATGTTGGAGTTCTTGTTGTAGCGGTTGATGTTGGAGTTGTTGTTGTAGCGGTTGATGTTGGAGGTCTTGTTGTAGCGGTTGATGTTGGAGTTGTTGTTGTAGCAGTTGATGTTGGAGTTGTTGTTGCAGCGGTTGATGTTGGAGTTGTTGTTGCAGCGGTTGATGTTGGAGTTGTTGTTGTAGCAGTTGATGTTGGAGTTGTTGTTGTAGCAGTTGATGTTGAAGTTGTTGTAACGGTGGATGTTGGAGTTGTTTTTGTTGATGTTGGAGTTGTTGTTGTTGTTTCTGCAGTTGTTGTTGCAGTTGATGTTGGAGTTTTTGTTGTTGTTTCTGAAGTTGATGTTGGAGTTGTTGTTGTAGCGGTTGATGTTGGATATGTTGTTGTTGCAGTTGATGTTGGAGTTGTCGTTGTTTCTACAGTTGATGTTGGAGTTGTTGTTTCTGCAGTTGAAGTTGGAGTAGGTTTCGCTGCAGTTGATGTTGGCGTTTTTGTTGTTGTTTCTGCAGTTGATGTTGGAGTTGTTGTCGCTGCAGTTGATGTTGAAGTTGTTGTAGCGGTTGATGTCGGAGTTGTTGTAGCGGTTGAAGTCGGAGGCGTTGATGCTGCAGTTGATGTTGGAGTTGTTTCTGCAGTTGATGTAGTTGTTGTAGCGGTTGATGTTGGAGTTGTTGTTGCAGTTGATGTTGGAATTGTTTGTGCAGTTGTTGTTTCTGCAGTTGATGTTGAAATTGTTGTTGTAGCGGTTGATGTTGGAGTTGTTGTTTTTGCAGTTGATGTTGGAGTTGTTGTTTCTGCAGTTGATGTTGGAGTTGTTGTTGCAGTTGATGTTGGAGTATTTATTGTTGTTTCTGCAGTTAATGTTGAAGTTGTTGTTGTAGCGGTTGATGTTGGAGTTGTTGTTGTAGCGGTTGATGTTGGAGTTGTTGTTGTAGCGGTTGATGTTGGAGTTGTTGTTGTTGCAGTTGATGTTGGAGTTTTTGTTGTTGTTTCTGCACTTGATCTTGAAGTTGCTGTTGTAGTGGTTGATGTTGGAGTTGTCGTTGCTGTTTCTGCAGTTGATGTTGGAGTTGTTGTTTCTGCAGTTGATTTCGGAGTTGTTGTTTCTGCAGTTGGTGTTGCAGTTGATGTTGCAGTTGTTGTTGTTTCAGTTGATGTTGGGGTTGTTGTTGTTGCAGTTGATGTTGGAGTTGGTGTTGTTGCAGTTGATGTTGGAGTTGTTGTTGTTTCAGTTGATGTTGGGGTTGTTGTTGTTGCAGTTGATGTTGGAGTTGTTCTTTCTGCAGTTGATGTTGGAGTTGTTGTTGTAGCAGTTGCTGTTGAAGTTGTTGATGCTGCAGTTGATGTTGAAGTAGTTGATGTTGGAGTTGTCGTTGCTGTTTCTGCAGTTGATGTTGGAGTTGTTGTTGTAGCGGTTGATGTTGGAGTTGTTGTTGTAGCAGTTGGAGTTGTTGTTGTAGGGGTTGATTTTGGAGTTGCTGTTGTTGTTTCTGCAGTTGATGTTGGAGTTGTTGTTGCAGTTGATGTTGGAGTTTTTGTTGTTGTTTCTGCAGTTGATGTTGGAGTTGTTGTTTCTGAAGTTGATGTTGGAGTTGTTGTTATAGCGGTTGATGTTGGAGTTGTCGTTGTTTCTACAGTTGATGTTGGAGTTGTTGTTTCTGCAGTTGATGTTGGAGTAGGTTTCGCTGCAGTTGATGTTGGAGTTTTTGTTGTTGTTTCTGCAGTTGATGTTGGAGTTGTTGTCGCTGCAGTTGATGTCGGAGTTGTTGTAGTGGTTGAAGTCGGAGGTGTTTTTGTTGCAGTTGGTGTTACAGTTTTTGTTGTTGTTATTGCTGCAGGTGATGTTTGAGTTGTTTCTGCAGTTGATGTTGGAGTTTTTGTTTCTGCAGTTGTTGTTTCTGCAGTTGATGTTGAAGTTGTTGTCGCTGCAGTTGATGTTGGATTTGTTGTTGTAGTTGTTGTTATTTCTGCAGTTGTTGTTGGAGTTGTTTTTGCAGTTGATGTTGCAGTTGATGTTGGAGTTGCTGTTGTTCTTTCTGCAGTTTTTGTTGGAGTTGTTTCTGCAGTTGATCCTGGAGTTGTTGTTGTTTTAGCAGATGATGTTGGAGTTGTTTCTGCAGTTGATTTTGAAGTTGTTGTTTCTGCAGTTGATGTTGAAGTTGTTGTTTTAGCGGTTGATGTTGGATTTGTTGTTGTTGCAGTTGATGTTGGATTTGTTGTTGTTGCAGTTGATGTATGAGTTTTTGTTGTTGTTTCTGCAGTTGATGTTGGAGTTGTTGATGCTGCAGTTGATGTTGGAGTTGTTTCTGCAGTTGATGTTGTTGTTGTAGCGGTTGATGTTGGAGTTTTTGTTGTAGCGGTTGATGTTGGAGTTGTTGTTGTAGCGGTTGATGTTGGAGTTTTTGTTGTAGCGGTTGATGTTGGAGTTGTTGTTGTAGCAGTTGATGTTGAAGATGTTGTAACGGTGGATGTTGGAGTTGTTGTTGTTGTTTCTGCAGTTGATGTTGGAGTTGTTGTTGCAGTTGATGTTGGAGTTTTTGTTGTTGTTTCTGCAGTTGATGTTGGAGTTGTTGTTTCTGAAGTTGATGTTGGAGTTGTTGTTGTAGCGGTTGATGTTGGATTTGTTGTTGTTGCAGTTGATGTCGGAGTAGGTTTCGCTGCAGTTGATGTTGGAGATTTTGTTGTTGTTTCTACAGTTGTCGCTGCAGTTGATGTTGAAGTTGTTGTATCGGTTGATGTCGGAGTTGTTGTATCGGTTGAATTCGGAGGCGTTGTTGTTGCAGTTGGTGTTACAGTTTTTGTTGTTGTTGTTGCTGCAGGTGATGTTGGAGTTGTTTCTGCAGTTGTTGTTTCTGCAGTTGATGTTGAAGTTGTTGTCGCTGCAGTTGATGTTGGATTTGTTGTTGTAGCGGTTGATGTTGTAGTTGTTGTTATTTCTGCAGTTGTTGTTGGAGTTGTTTTTGCAGTTGATGTTGGAGTTGTTGTTGTTCTTTCTGCAGTTTTTGTTGGAGTTGTTTCTGCAGTTGTTGTTTCTGCAGTTGATCCTGGAGTTGTTGTTTTAGCAGATGATGTTGGAGTTGATGTTGGAGTTTTTGTTGTTATTTCTGCAGTTGATGTTGGAGTTGTTGTTTCTGCAGTTGATGTTGAAGTAGTTGATGTTTGATTTGTTTCTGCAGTTGATTTTGGAGTTTTTGTTGTTGTTTCTGCAGTTGATGTTGCAATTGTTGATTCTGCAGTTGATTCTGCAGTTGATGATGGAATTGTTGTTTCTGCAGTTGATGTTGGAGTTGTTCTTTCTGCAGTTGTTGGAGTTGTTTCTGCAGTTGTTGTTGGAGTTGTTTTTGTTGCAGTTGATGTTGGAGTTGTTGTTGTTGATTCTGCAGTTGATGTTGAAGTTGTTGTAGCGGTTGATGTTGGAGTTGTTGTTGCAGTTGATGTTGTAGTTGTTTGTGCAGTTGATGTTGGAGTTGTTGTTGTTGCAGTTGATGTTGGAGTTTTTGTTGTTGTTTGTGCAGTTGATGTTGAAGTTGTTGTCACTGCAGGTGATGTTGGATTTGTTGTTGTTCTTTCTGCAGTTGTTGTTGGAGTTGTTTTTGTTGCAGTTGATGTTGGAGTTGTTGTTGTTCTTTCTGCAGTTGATGTTGGAGTCGTTTCTGCAGTTGATGTTGAAGTTGTTGTTGTTGTTTCTGCAGTTGATGTTGAAGTTGATGTTGGCGTTGTTGTCTCCATAGTTGATGTTGCAGTTGTTGTTTCTGCAGTTGATGTTGGAGTTGATGTTTCTGCAGTTGATGTTGGAGTTGTTGTTTCTGCAGTTGATGTTAAAGTTGATGTTGGAGTTTTTGTTGTTGTTTCTGCAGTTGATGTTGGAGTTGTTGTTGCAGTTAATTTTGGAGTTTTTGTTGTTGTTTCTGCAGTTATTGTTTGAGTTGTTGTTGCAGTTGATGTTGGAGTTGATGTCAGAGTTTTTGTTGTTGATTCTGCAGTTGATGTTTCTGCAGTTGATGTTTCTGCAGTTGATGTTGGAGTTGTTGTTGTTGTTTCTGCAGTTGATGTTTCTGCAGTTAATGCTTGAGTTGTTGTTGTAGCGGTTGCTGTTGGAGTTGTTGATGCTGCAGTTGATGTTGAAGTAGTTGATGTTGAAGTAGTTGATGTTGGAGTTGTTTCTGCAGTTGTTGTTGGAGTTGTTGTTGCAGTTGGTGTTGCAGTTTTTGTTGTTGTTTCCGCAGTTGACGTTGGAGTTGTTTCTGCAGTTGATGTTGAAGTTGTTGTTGCAGCGGTTGATGTTGGAGTTGTTGTTGTTGCAGTTGATGTTGGATTTGTTGTTGGAGTTTTTGATGTTGTTTCTGCAGTTGATGTTGCAGTTGTTAATTCTGCAGGTGATGTTGAAGTTGTTGTCGCTGCAGTTGATGTTGAAGTTGTTGTTGTCGCAGTCGATGTTGGATTTCCTGTTGTTGCAGTTGATGTTGGAGCTTTTGTTGTTGTCTCTGAAGTTGATGTCGGAGTTGTTGTTTCTGCAGTTGATCTTGAAATTGTTGTTGTTGCAGTTGATGTTGGAGTTGTTCTTTCTGCAGTTGATGTTGGAGTTGTTCTTGTTGCAGCTGATGTTGGAGGAGTTCTTTCTGCAGTTGTTGGAGTTGTTTCTGCAGTTGATGTTGGAGTTGGACTTGTTGTTTCTGCAGTTGATGTTGGAGTAGGTTTCGCTGCAGTTGATGTTGGAGTTTTTGTTCTTTCAGTTGATGTTAAAGTAGTTGATGTTGGAGTTGTTTCTGCAGTTGATGTTGGAGTTGTTGTTGCAGTTGATGTTTGAGTTTTTGTTGTTGTTTCTGCAGTTGATGTTGAAGTTGTTGTTGTTGGAGTAGTTTTCGCTAGAGTTGATGTTGGAGTTTTTGTTTCTGCAGTTGATATTATAATAGTTGATGTTTGATTTGTTTCTGCAGTTGATGTTGAAGTATTTGATGCCGGAGTTGTTGTTGCAGTTGA
The DNA here is from genome assembly GCA_029574335.1 of Rana kukunoris. Taxonomy (NCBI): domain Eukaryota; kingdom Metazoa; phylum Chordata; class Amphibia; order Anura; family Ranidae; genus Rana; species Rana kukunoris. The sequence continues at coordinate 223,653,969 of CM056055.1, read as the reverse complement.
TAGTGGAGTTTTTGTTGTTGTATTTGATGTTCCAGGTGTTGATTCTGCCGTTGATGTTGAAGTTGTTGTCGCTGCAGTTGATGTTGGAGTTGTTCTTTCTGCAGTTGTTGGAGTTTTTGTTGTAGCAGTTGATGTTGGAGTTGTTGTTGTAGCGGTTGCTGTTGGAGTTGTTGATGCAGTTGGTTTTGCAGTTTTTGTTGTTGTTTCTGCAGTTGATGTTGGATTTGTTGTTGGAGTTTTTGATGTCGTTTCTGTAGTTGATGTTGGAGAATTTTTTTTCGCTGCAGTTAATGTTGGAGTTTTTGTTGTTGTTTTTGTTGATGTTGCAGTTGTTAATTCTTCAGGTGATGTTGAAGTTGTTGTCGCTGCAGTTGATGTTGGATTTGTTGTTGTTGCAGTTGGTTTTGCAGTTTTTGTTGTTGTTTCCGCAGTTGATGTTGCAGTTGTTGTTTCTGCAGTTGATGTTGAAGTTGTTGTTGTAGCAGTTGATGTTGGATTTCTTGTTGTTGCAGTTGATGTTGGAGTTTTTGTTGATGTTTCTGCAGTTGATGTTGAGGGTGTTGTTTCTGTAGTTGATGTTGGAGTAGTTTTCGCTGCAGTTGATGTTGGAGGTTTTGTTGTTGTTTCTGTAGTTAATGTTGCAGTTGTTAATTCTGCAGTTGATGTTGAAATTGTTGTCGCTGCAGTTGATGTTGGAGTTGTTGTTGCAGTTGGTGTTGCAGTTTTTGTTGTTGTTTTCGCAGTTGATGTTGCAGTTGTCATTTCTGCAGTTGACGTTGGAGTTGCTTCTGCAGTTGATGTTGAACTTATTTCTGCAGTTGATGTTGGAGTTGTTGATTCTGTAGTTGATGTTGAAGGAGTTGTTTCTGCAGTTGATGTTGAAGTTGTTGTTGTTGCAGTTGATGTTGGAGTTGTTGTTGTTGTTTCTGCAGTTGATGTTGGAGTTGCTTCTGCAGTTGATGTTGGAGTTGCTTCTGCAGTTGATGTTGGAGTTGTTGTCACTGCAGTTGATGTTGGAGTTGTTGTTATTTCTGCAATTGTTGTAGTTGTTGTTTCTGCAGTTGATGTTGGAGTTGTTGTTCTTTCAGTTGCTGTTGGAGTTGTCATTTCTGCAGTTGATGTTGGAGTTGTTGTGGTTGCAGTTGATGTTGGAGTTTTTGTTGTTGTTTCTGCAGTTGATGTTTCTGCAGTTGATGTTGAAGTTGTTGTTGCAGTTAATGTTGAAGTTTTTGTTCTTGTTTCTGCAGTTGATGTTTTTGCAGTTGATGTTTTTGCAGTTGATGTTTTTGCAGTTGATGTTTTTGCAGTTGATGTTTCTGCAGTTGTTGTTGGAGTTGATGTTGGAGTTTTTGTTGTTGTTTCTGAAGTTGATGTTGGAGTAGTTGATTCTGCAGTTGATGTTGAAGTTGTTGTCGCTGCAGTTGATGTTGGAGTTGTTTTTGTTCTGTCTGCAGTTGATGTTGGAGTTGTTGTTGCAGTTGATGTTGGAGTTATTCTTTCTGTAGTTGTTGTTGGAGTTGTTTCTGCAATTGATGTTGGAGTTGTTGTTGTAGCAGTTGATGTTGGAGTTGTTGTTGTTTCCGTTGATGTTGAAGTTGTCGTTTCTGCAGTTGATGTTGGAATTGTTGTTGGAGCAATTGATGTTGGAGTTGTTGTTTTTGCAGTTGATGTTGGAGTTTTTGTTGTTGTTTCTGCAGTTGATGTTGAAGTTGTTGTTGTAGCGGTTGATGTTGGAGTTTTTGTTGTTGTTTCTGCAGTTGATGTTGAAGTTGTTGTTGTAGCGCTTGATGTTGGAGTTTTTGTTTCTGCAGTTGATGTTGGAGTTGTTGTTTCTGCAGTTGTTGTTTCTGCAGTTGATGTCGGAGTTTTTGTTGCAGTTGATGTTGGAGTTGTTGCTTCTGCAGTTGATGTTGGAGTTGTTGCTTCTGCAGTTGATGTTGGAGTTGTTGTCGCTGCAGTTGATGTTGGAGTTTTTGTTGTTGTTTGCGCAGTTGATGTTGGAGTTGCTTCTGCAGTTGATGTTGAAGTTTTTGTCGCTGCAGTTGATGTTGGAGTTGTTGTTGTAGTGGTTGATGTTGGAGTTGTTGTTGTTGTTTCTGCAGTTGATGTTGGAGTTGTTGTTCTTTCAGTTGTTGTTGGAGTTGTCATTTCTGCAGTTGATGTTGGAGTTGTTGTGGTTGCAGTTAATGTTGGAGTTTTTGTTGTTGTTTCTGCAGTTGATGTTTCTGCAGTTGATGTTTCTGCAGTTGTTGTTGGAGTTGATGTTGGAGTTTTAGTTATTGTTTCTGAAGTTGATGTTGGAGTAGTTGATTCTGCAGTTGATGTTGAAGTTGTTGTCGCTGCAGTTGATGTTGGAGTTGTTTTTGTTCTGTCTGCAGTTGATATTGGAGTTGTTGTTGCAGTTGATGTTGGAGTTGTTCTTTCTGCAGTTGATGTTGGAGTTGTTGTTGCAGTTGATGTTGGAGTTGTTGTTCTTTCCGTTGATGTTGAAGTTGTCGTTTCTGCAGTTGATGTTGGAATTGTTGTTGTAGCGGTTGATGTTGGTGTCGTTTCTGCAGTTGATGTTGGAGTTGTTCTTTCTGCAGTTGATGTTGGAGTTGTTGTTGTAGCAGTTGATGTTGGAGTTGTCGTTTCTGCAGTTGATGTTGTAATTGTTTTTGTAGCAGTTGATGTTGGTGTTGTTGTTGCAGTTGATGTTGGAGTTTTTGTTGTTGTTTCTGCAGTTGATGTTGAAGTAGTTGATGTTGGAGCTGTTTCTGCAGTTGATTTTGAAGTTGTTGTTGTAGCGGTTGATGTTGGAGTTGTTGTTGCAGTTGATGTTGGAGTTGTTGTTGTTGCAGTTGATGTTGGAGTTGTTGTTTCTGCAGTTGATGTTGAAGTTGTTGTTTCTGCAGTTGTTGTTTCTGCAGTTGATGTTGGAGTTGTTGTTGCAGTTGATGTTGGAGTTTTTGTTGTTGTTGCAGTTGTTGTTTCTGCAGTTGATGTTGAAGTTGTTGTCGCTGTAGTTGATATTGGAGTTTTTGTTGTTGCAGTTGATGTTGGAGTTGTTGTTGTTGTTTTCGCAGTTGATGTTGGAGTTGTTTCTGCAGTTGAAAGTGGAGTTGTTGTTTCTGCAGTTGTTATTGTTGCAGTTAATGTTGGAGTTGTTGTTGTTGTTTCTGGAGTTGATGTTGCAGTTGTTGTTTCTGCAGTTGATTTTGGAGTTGTTGTTTCTGTAATTGATGTGGCAGTTGTTGTTGCTGCAGTTGATGTTGGAGTTGTTGTTGTTGCAAATGGTGTTGCAGTTTTTGTTGTTGTTTCCACAGTTGATTTTGCAGTTTTTGTTTCTGCAGTTGATGTTGGAGTTGTTTCTGCAGTTGATGTTTGAGTTGTTGTTGTATCGGTTGATGTTGGAGTTTTTGATGTTGAAGTTGTTATCGCTGCAGTTGATGTTGGAGTTGTAGCGGTTGATGTTGGAGTTTTTGTTGTTGTTTCTGCAATTGATGTTGGAGTTGGTGTTTCTGCAGTTGATGTTGAATTTGTTTTCTCTGTAGTTGATGTTGAATTTGTTGTCTCTGCAGTTGATGTTGAATTTGTTGTCTCTGCAGTTGATGTTGAATTTGTTGTCTCTGCAGTTGATGTTGAATTTGTTGTCTCTGCAGTTGATGTTAAATTTGTGGTCTCTGCAGTTGATGTTAAATTTGTTGTCTCTGCAGTTGATGTTGAATTTGTTTTTTCTGCAGTTGATGTTGAATTTGTTGTCTCTGCAGTTGATGTTGAATTTGTTTTTTCTGCAGTTGATGTTGAATTTGTTGTCTCTGCAGTTGATGTTAAATTTGTTGTCTCTGCAGTTGATGTTGAATTTGTTGTCTCTGCAGTTGATGTTGAATTTGTTGTCTCTGCAGTTGATGTTGAATTTGTTGTCTCTGCAGTTGATGTTGAATTTGTTTTTTCTGCAGTTGATGTTGAATTTGTTGTCTCTGCAGTTGATGTTAAATTTGTGGTCTCTGCAGTTGATGTTAAATTTGTTGTCTCTGCAGTTGATGTTGAATTTGTTGTCTCTGCAGTTGATGTTGAATTTGTTTTTTCTGCAGTTGATGTTGAATTTGTTGTTTCTGCAGTTGATGTTGAATTTGTTGTCTCTGCAGTTGATGTTGAATTTGTTGTCTCTGCAGTTGATGTTGAATTTGTTGTCTCTGCAGTTGATGTTGAATTTGTTGTCTCTGCAGTTGATGTTGAATTTGTTGTTTCTGCAGTTGATGTTGAATTTGTTTTTTCTGCAGTTGATGTTGAATTTGTTGTCTCTGCAGTTGATGTTAAATTTGTTGTCTCTGCAGTTGATGTTGAATTTGTTGTCTCTGCAGTTGATGTTGAATTTGTTGTTTCTGCAGTTGATGTTGAATTTGTTGTTTCTGCAGTTGATGTTGAATTTGTTGTCTCTGCAGTTGATGTTGAATTTGTTGTCTCTGCAGTTGATGTTAAATTTGTTGTCTCTGCAGTTGATGTTGAATTTGTTGTCTCTGCAGTTGATGTTGAATTTGTTGTCTCTGCAGTTGATGTTGAATTTGTTGTCTCTGCAGTTGATGTTGAATTTGTTGTCTCTGCAGTTGATGTTGAATTTGTTTTTTCTGCAGTTGATGTTGAATTTGTTGTTTCTGCAGTTGATGTTGAATTTGTTTTTTCTGCAGTTGATGTTGAATTTGTTTTTTCTGCAGTTGATGTTGAATTTGTTGTTTCTGCAGTTGATGTTGAATTTGTTGTCTCTGCAGTTGATGTTGCAGTTGATGTTGAATTTGTTGTCTCTGCAGTTGATGTTAAATTTGTTGTCTCTGCAGTTGATGTTGAATTTGTTGTCTCTGCAGTTGATGTTGAATTTGTTGTCTCTGCAGTTGATGTTGAATTTGTTGTCTCTGCAGTTGATGTTGAATTTGTTGTCTCTGCAGTTGATGTTGAATTTGTTTTTTCTGCAGTTGATGTTGAATTTGTTGTTTCTGCAGTTGATGTTGAATTTGTTTTTTCTGCAGTTGATGTTGAATTTGTTTTTTCTGCAGTTGATGTTGAATTTGTTGTTTCTGCAGTTGATGTTGAATTTGTTGTCTCTGCAGTTGATGTTGCAGTTGATGTTGAATTTGTTGTCTCTGCAGTTGATGTTAAATTTGTTGTCTCTGCAGTTGATGTTGAATTTGTTGTCTCTGCAGTTGATGTTGAATTTGTTGTCTCTGCAGTTGATGTTGCAGTTGATGTTGAATTTGTTGTCTCTGCAGTTGATGTTGAATTTGTTGTCTCTGCAGTTGATGTTGAATTTGTTGTCTCTGCAGTTGATGTTGAATTTGTTGTCTCTGCAGTTGATGTTGAATTTGTTGTCTCTGCAGTTGATGTTGAATTTGTTGTCTCTGCAGTTGATGTTGAATTTGTTGTCTCTGCAGTTGATGTTAAATTTGTTGTCTCTGCAGTTGATGTTGCAGTTGATGTTGAATTTGTTGTCTCTGCAGTTGATGTTGCAGTTGATGTTGAATTTGTTGTCTCTGCAGTTGATGTTGAATTTGTTGTTTCTGCAGTTGATGTTGAATTTGTTGTCTCTGCAGTTGATGTTGAATTTGTTGTCTCTGCAGTTGATGTTGAATTTGTTGTTTCTGCAGTTGATGTTGAATTTGTTGTCTCTGCAGTTGATGTTGAATTTGTTGTCTCTGCAGTTGATGTTGAATTTGTTGTCTCTGCAGTTGATGTTGAATTTGTTGTTTCTGCAGTTGATGTTGAATTTGTTGTTTCTGCAGTTGATGTTGAATTTGTTGTTTCTGCAGTTGATGTTGCAGTTGACGTTGAATTTGTTGTCTCTGCAGTTGATGTTAAATTTGTTGTCTCTGCAGTTGATGTTGCAGTTGATGTTGAATTTGTTGTCTCTGCAGTTGATGTTGCAGTTGATGTTGAATTTGTTGTCTCTGCAGTTGATGTTGAATTTGTTGTCTCTGCAGTTGATGTTAAATTTGTTGTCTCTGCAGTTGATGTTGAATTTGTTGTCTCTGCAGTTGATGTTGAATTTGTTGTCTCTGCAGTTGATGTTGAATTTGTTGTCTCTGCAGTTGATGTTGAATTTGTTGTCTCTGCAGTTGATGTTGAATTTGTTGTCTCTGCAGTTGATGTTGAATTTGTTGTCTCTGCAGTTGATGTTGAATTTGTTGTCTCTGCAGTTGATGTTGAATTTGTTTTTTCTGCAGTTGATGTTGAATTTGTTTTTCCTGCAGTTGATGTTGAATTTGTTGTCTCTGCAATTGATGTTGCAGTTGATGTTGAATTTGTTGTTTCTGCAGTTGATGTTGAATTTGTTGTCTCTGCAGTTGATGTTGAATTTGTTGTCTCTGCAGTTGATGTTGAATTTGTTGTCTCTGCAGTTGATGTTGAATTTGTTGTCTCTGCAGTTGATGTTGCAGTTGATGTTGAATTTGTTGTCTCTGCAGTTGATGTTAAATTTGTTTTCTCTGCAGTTGATGTTGAATTTGTTGTCTCTGCAGTTGATGTTGCAGTTGATGTTGAATTTGTTGTCTCTGCAATTGATGTTGAATTTGTTGTTTCTGCAGTTGATGTTGAATTTGTTGTTTCTGCAGTTGATGTTGAATTTGTTGTCTCTGCAGTTGATGTTGAATTTGTTGTCTCTGCAGTTGATGTTGAATTTGTTGTTTCTGCAGTTGATGTTGAATTTGTTGTTTCTGCAGTTGATGTTGAATTTGTTGTCTCTGCAGTTGATGTTGAATTTGTTGTTTCTGCAGTTGATGTTGAATTTGTTGTTTCTGCAGTTGATGTTGAATTTGTTGTCTCTGCAGTTGATGTTGAATTTGTTGTCTCTGCAGTTGATGTTGAATTTGTTGTCTCTGCAGTTGATGTTGAATTTGTTGTCTCTGCAGTTGATGTTGCATTTGTCGTCTCTGCAGTTGATGTTGAATTTGTTGTCTCTGCAGTTGATGTTGAATTTGTTGTTTCTGCAGTTGATGTTGAATTTGTTGTCTCTGCAGTTGATGTTACATTTTTTGTCCCTGCAGTTGATGTTGCAGTTGATGTTGAATTTGTTGTCTCTGCAGTTGATGTTGAATTTGTTGTCTCTGCAGTTGATGTTGAATTTGTTGTTTCTGCAGTTGATGTTGAATTTGTTGTCTCTGCAGTTGATGTTGAATTTGTTGTCTCTGCAGTTGATGTTGAATTTGTTGTCTCTGCAGTTGATGTTGAATTTGTTGTTTCTGCAGTTGATGTTGAATTTGTTGTCTCTGCAGTTGATGTTGCAGTTGATGTTGAATTTGTTGTCTCTGCAGTTGATGTTGAATTTGTTGTCTCTGCAGTTGATGTTGAATTTGTTGTCTCTGCAGTTGATGTTGAATTTGTTGTCTCTGCAGTTGATGTTGAATTTGTTGTTTCTGCAGTTGATGTTGAATTCGTTTTTTCTGCAGTTGATGTTGAATTTGTTGTTTCTGCAGTTGATGTTGAATTTGTTGTCTCTGCAGTTGATGTTGCAGTTGATGTTGAATTTGTTGTCTCTGCAGTTGATGTTGAATTTGTTGTCTCTGCAGTTGATGTTGCAGTTGATGTTGAATTTGTTGTCTCTGCAGTTGATGTTGAATTTGTTGTCTCTGCAGTTGATGTTGAATTTGTTGTCTCTGCAGTTGATGTTAAATTTGTTGTCTCTGCAGTTGATGTTGAATTTGTTGTCTCTGCAGTTGATGTTGAATTTGTTGTCTCTGCAGTTGATGTTGAATTTGTTGTTTCTGCAGTTGATGTTGAATTTGTTGTCTCTGCAGTTGATGTTGAATTTGTTGTCTCTGCAGTTGATGTTGAATTTGTTGTCTCTGCAGTTGATGTTGAATTTGTTGTTTCTGCAGTTGATGTTGAATTTTTTGTTTCTGCAGTTGCAGTTGATGTTGAATTTGTTGTTTCTGCAGTTGATGTTGAATTTGTTGTTTCTGCAGTTGATGTTGAATTTGTTTTTTCTGCAGTTGATGTTGAATTTGTTGTTTCTGCAGTTGATGTTGAATTTGTTTTTTCTGCAGTTGATGTTGAATTTGTTGTCTCTGCAGTTGATGTTGAATTTGTTGTCTCTGCAGTTGATGTTGAATTTGTTGTCTCTGCAGTTGATGTTGAATTTGTTTTTTCTGCAGTTGATGTTGAATTTGTTGTCTCTGCAGTTGATGTTGCATTTGTTGTCTCTGCAGTTGATGTTGAATTTGTTGTCTCTGCAGTTGATGTTGAATTTGTTGTTTCTGCAGTTGATGTTGAATTTGTTGTTTCTGCAGTTGATGTTGAATTTGTTTTTTCTGCAGTTGATGTTGAATTTGTTGTCTCTGCAGTTGATGTTGAATTTGTTGTCTCTGCAGTTGATGTTGAATTTGTTGTTTCTGCAGTTGATGTTGAATTTGTTGTTTCTGCAGTTGATGTTGAATTTGTTGTCTCTGCAGTTGATGTTGAATTTGTTGTCTCTGCAGTTGATGTTGAATTTGTCGTTTCTGCAGTTGATGTTGAATTTGTTGTTTCTGCAGTTGATGTTGAATTTGTTGTTTCTGCAGTTGATGTTGGAGTTGTTGTCTCTGCAGTTGATGTTGAATTTGTTGTCTCTGCAGTTGATGTTGAATTTGTTGTCTCTGCAGTTGATGTTGAATTTGTTTTTTCTGCAGTTGATGTTGAATTTGTTGTCTCTGCAGTTGATGTTGAATTTGTCGTTTCTGCAGTTGATGTTGAATTTGTTGTCTCTGCAGTTGATGTTGAATTTGTTGTCTCTGCAGTTGATGTTGAATTTGTTGTTTCTGCAGTTGATGTTGAATTTGTTGTCTCTGCAGTTGATGTTGAATTTGTTGTTTCTGCAGTTGATGTTGAATTTGTTGTCTCTGCAGTTGATGTTGAATTTGTTGTCTCTGCAGTTGATGTTGAATTTGTTGTCTCTGCAGTTGATGTTGAATTTGTCGTTTCTGCAGTTGATGTTGAATTTGTTGTTTCTGCAGTTGATGTTGAATTTGTTGTTTCTGCAGTTGATGTTGAATTTGTTGTCTCTGCAGTTGATGTTGAATTTGTTGTCTCTGCAGTTGATGTTGAATTTGTTGTCTCTGCAGTTGATGTTGAATTTGTCGTTTCTGCAGTTGATGTTGAATTTGTTGTCTCTGCAGTTGATGTTGAATTTGTTGTTTCTGCAGTTGATGTTGAATTTGTTGTCTCTGCAGTTGATGTTGAATTTGTTGTCTCTGCAGTTGATGTTGAATTTGTTGTCTCTGCAGTTGATGTTGAATTTGTTGTTTCTGCAGTTGATGTTGAATTTGTTTTTTCTGCAGTTGATGTTGAATTTGTTGTCTCTGCAGTTGATGTTGAATTTGTTGTTTCTGCAGTTGATGTTGAATTTGTTTTTTTCTGCAGTTGATGTTGAATTTGTTGTCTCTGCAGTTGATGTTGAATTTGTTGTCTCTGCAGTTGATGTTGAATTTGTTGTCTCTGCAGTTGATGTTGAATTTGTTGTTTCTGCAGTTGATGTTGAATTTGTTTTTTCTGCAGTTGATGTTGAATTTGTTGTCTCTCTGCAGTTGATGTTGAATTTGTTGTTTCTGCAGTTGATGTTGAATTTGTTGTTTCTGCAGTTGATGTTGAATTTGTTTTTTCTGCAGTTGATGTTGAATTTGTTGTCTCTGCAGTTGATGTTAAATTTGTTGTCTCTGCAGTTGATGTTGAATTTGTTGTCTCTGCAGTTGATGTTGCATTTGTTGTCTCTGCAGTTGATGTTGAATTTGTTGTCTCTGCAGTTGATGTTGAATTTGTTTTTTCTGCAGTTGATGTTGAATTTGTTGTCTCTGCAGTTGATGTTGAATTTGTCGTTTCTGCAGTTGATGTTGAATTTGTTGTCTCTGCAGTTGATGTTGAATTTGTTGTCTCTGCAGTTGATGTTGAATTTGTTGTTTCTGCAGTTGATGTTGAATTTGTTGTCTCTGCAGTTGATGTTGAATTTGTTGTTTCTGCAGTTGATGTTGAATTTGTTGTCTCTGCAGTTGATGTTGAATTTGTTGTCTCTGCAGTTGATGTTGAATTTGTTGTCTCTGCAGTTGATGTTGAATTTGTCGTTTCTGCAGTTGATGTTGAATTTGTTGTTTCTGCAGTTGATGTTGAATTTGTTGTTTCTGCAGTTGATGTTGAATTTGTTGTCTCTGCAGTTGATGTTGAATTTGTTGTCTCTGCAGTTGATGTTGAATTTGTTGTCTCTGCAGTTGATGTTGAATTTGTCGTTTCTGCAGTTGATGTTGAATTTGTTGTCTCTGCAGTTGATGTTGAATTTGTTGTTTCTGCAGTTGATGTTGAATTTGTTGTCTCTGCAGTTGATGTTGAATTTGTTGTCTCTGCAGTTGATGTTGAATTTGTTGTCTCTGCAGTTGATGTTGAATTTGTTGTTTCTGCAGTTGATGTTGAATTTGTTTTTTCTGCAGTTGATGTTGAATTTGTTGTCTCTGCAGTTGATGTTGAATTTGTTGTTTCTGCAGTTGATGTTGAATTTGTTTTTTCTGCAGTTGATGTTGAATTTGTTGTCTCTGCAGTTGATGTTGAATTTGTTGTCTCTGCAGTTGATGTTGAATTTGTTGTCTCTGCAGTTGATGTTGAATTTGTTGTTTCTGCAGTTGATGTTGAATTTGTTTTTTCTGCAGTTGATGTTGAATTTGTTGTCTCTGCAGTTGATGTTGAATTTGTTGTTTCTGCAGTTGATGTTGAATTTGTTGTTTCTGCAGTTGATGTTGAATTTGTTTTTTCTGCAGTTGATGTTGAATTTGTTGTCTCTGCAGTTGATGTTAAATTTGTTGTCTCTGCAGTTGATGTTGAATTTGTTGTCTCTGCAGTTGATGTTGCATTTGTTGTCTCTGCAGTTGATGTTGAATTTGTTGTCTCTGAAGTTGATGTTGAATTTGTTGTCTCTGCAGTTGATGTTGAATTTGTTGTCTCTGCAGTTGATGTTGGATTTGTTGATGATGCATTTTTTGTTGGAGCCATGGTTTTTGATACTACGGTTCCTGATGCAGCTACTGTTTGAACTGCAGTTGTTGACAGAGTTACATTTTTTGTGGAACCTGCAAGTGTACTTGTTTCATCAGGTGTTCTTGAGGCTGCTGTACTTGCTGAGTCTGTGGCTATATATTACAAAAAAAATGTTAATTTGATATCTTAGGATATTTCTTCCCATTCTCATTTTTCCTCCCTCCAATTTTACCAGATGATTTGATTACTGAATGTTGTTGGATTATCCTACCAATTTGAGTTAGCATTTCTGAAGTACTGGGGTTTTTGGCTTAGATCCAGGACACCACCTGCATGGAGTCTGCATGCTCTACTTGTTGGTTTAGTGCTGGGACTGGGGGACAAGCAGGAACCTGCCTTGTGTGCTGTATTAAGAGGTGGTGCTGCCGAGCTGGCCGCTTGTTCTGCTCCTTGCTGACACAAGTGACTGCAGTGTCACTCCTGTCAGAAGGAGCAATGGACCGATAGCTACTGTTGGAGGGGGAATTCGGCTTTTTCCACCCCCTAATCTTGCATGGAGCAGAAAAGAGCTGGCTTGCAGACACAGAACTGCCCTCAGTCTCAGCACTGCTGAGGAAGGAGATCAGACTGCATCCCCCTTCCTCTCTTCCCCTGCCATGAGACTTGTGACATGACTGGAGAGAAGAAGGCGACACTGTGAGTACCGATCTGCTAGTACAAGGGGGAAAGAGAGGGCAACAACTCGGGAGTAGGGATGAGCCGAACACCCCCCTGTTTGTATCAGAACCTTCGAATAAACCTGAACATTTCATTCGAACATTTAGAACCCCATTGACGTCTATGGAACTCGAATGTTCAAATTCAAAAGTGCTCATTTTAAAGCCTAATATGCAAGTTATTGTCGTAAAACGTCTCTGAGAACTCAGGTCTTGCCCCAGGGAACATGTATCAGGACTCCTGAAAAAAACTTTACTTTACTGTTGTCTTATTTTTTAATAAAAAAAGTAATTTTTTCCACAAAAAAGTGCGCTGGTAGGCCCGCTGCACAAATACTGTGTGACAAAAAGTATTGCAACGACCGCCATTTTATTCTCTAGGGTGTTAGAAAAATATATATAATGTTTGGGGTTTCTCAGTAATTTTCTAGCAAAAAAAATAAAAACGTTTTTAACTTGTAAACACCAAATCTCAGAAAGAGGCTCGGTCCTTAAGTGGTTAAAATCTGCAAATTTTTTTGCTAGAAAATTACTAGAAAAAGAACCCCCAAACATTATATATAAATATATATATATATTACAGAGATCAAAGAGAATAAAATGTCAGTCATTGAAATATTTTATGTCACACTGTATTTGCGCAGCGCTCTTTCAAATTCATTATTTTTTTTTTAAATCCCCAATAGATTCCCCCTGTTAAAGTGAAAATCAAGCCCTGGTAACCTGCAATATGATTTTATATATATATATATATATATATATATATATATATATATATATATAATATATATATATATATATATATTATATATATATATGTATATATATTTATCTATATCATATTGATGATAAGGAGCAGATATATACACAGTAAAAGTGTTTCTAAACCCAAGAACTAAATAGAAAAAAATATATATATATATATATATATATATATATATATATATATATATATTTTCTTTATTTAGTTCTTGGGTTTAGAAACACTTTTGCTGTGTATATATCTGCTGATCATCATCATCATAATATTTGTCTCATATTCTGAATTTCTTGGACATGCTGAGAAATATGAGAATTGGTGTATGAAACTGGCCTAAGTGTGATTTTCTCAGTATTTTTCAAAATGCACGAAACAAAAACTCACCTGTTATGAATTTGCAGTGTGTAACCAATAGAAGCACTGAATAATAAAAAAAAAACAACAAAAAAAAAACATGTAAATGCCTTGGCTCACTCCTATAAGCTTTATCATGTAATTGTAATTCCAAAAGCAATTTTCAAGATTTTCTGTATACATAAAAGTCCTTATTCAGACACTTCCTCTTTTTTTTTGGAGGGGGGGGGGGGGGGGCAACACGACAGGGGGAGACAGGGACAAAGTGTTGTCATCCCATAACAGGGTGTGTTTGAAAAATGACCCCCCTGGACGAACCACACAGCATCAGCAGAAATGAGATGCGAGAGGATGAAAGAAAATTTTTGGGGAAAATTATTCATTTTATTTATTTTACAATTTAACTTTTTCTGTAAAAAAAATAAAAAATAAGGGGTGTGCAATCATTTTGATAGTTTTAATTATCATTACTTTTTTTTATAATTTTGATTATTATTACTTTTTTGATTATTATTACTTGTCTTTTGTATTGTTTTGGTAGTTTTAAATATTATACATTTTTATAGCTTTAATTATTATTACTTGTTTTTTTGATAATTTTGATTATTATTACTTTTTTTTATCGTTTTGATTATTATTACTTGTTTTTTTTATAGTTTTGATTATTATTACTTGTTTTTTTGATAGTTTTGATTATTACTATTTTTATCGTTTTAAATATTATTACTTGTTTTTTTTATAGTTTTGATTATTATTACTTGTTTTTTTTATAGTTTTGATTATTATTACTTGTTTTTTTGATAGTTTTGATTATTACTATTTTTATCGTTTTAAATATTATTACTTGTTTTTTATATTTTTTATAGTTTTAATTATTATTACATGTTTTTTAATATTTATTTTTTGATAGTTTTGATTATTATTATTTTTTTATATTTTTATTTATTATTACTTGTGTTTTGTATATTTTTTTATAGTTTTGATTATTATTACTTGTTTTTTGTATTTTTTTGATAGTTTTAATTATTATTACATGTTTTTTATAAAAAAAATTATAGTTTTTATTATTTTTATTATGACTTTTTTTTATAGTTTTGATTATTATTACTTGTTTTTTTTGATAATTTTGATTATTATTACTTTTTTTATCGTTTTGATTATTATTACTTGTTTTTTATAGTTTTAATTATTATTACTTGTTTTTTTTTTATAGTTTTGATTATTACTATGTTTATAGTTTTGATTATTATTACTTGTTTTTTATATTTTTTATATTTTTAATTACATGTTTTTTAATATTTATTTTTTGATAGTTTTGATTATTATTACTTTTTTATAGTTTTTATTATTATTACTTGTGTTTTGTATATTTTTTTATAGTTTTGTATTTTTTGATAGTTTTAATTATTATTACATGTTTTTTATTAAAAAAAAATGATAGTTTTTATTATGACATTTTTTTTTATAGTTTTGATTATTATTACTTTATTTTTTTTGTTATAGTTTTGATTATTATTACTTGTTTTTTGTATATTTTTTTATAGTTTTGATTATTAGTTGTTTTTTGTATTTTTTTTATAGTTTTGATTATTATTACTTGTTTTTTTTTTATAGTTTTAAATATTATTTACTTGTTTTCTTATAGTTTTTGATAGTTTTGATTATTATTACTTTTTTATAGTTTTAATTATTATTACTTGTGTATTGATATTTTTTTTATAGTTTTGATTATTATTACATGTTTTTCTGGTGGTTTGTTGAGATTTGTTGAGTCTAAAAAGGTGTATTAGGCAAACCAATCAACTGATGACCCCCCCCCCCCCCCCCGACTACTCAGAGTTATGGATCACTGGTGTCTTTTCACATAATAATAAAAAATCAATGATTCCCAAGTTTTTAGGTGAACATAACACTGGTCTTATCATAAATACTGTGAATGTTTGTAAGATATATATTTCCAAGTGGATGGGAGGTCCATGTTTTGGATGGATGGTGCAGAATGTAACCAGGTGGAGCACATGGAAGTGTAAAGGGGGCAGCAAAGCAAATTAGACGCATTTTTAAATGGCATAAAAGTGGCAAAAAATCAATACATCAATATGGAACTTACAGTACAATCTAAAGTAACATTAGAAGAACCTGAATTCTTACCTGTCAGGAGCAGAAGGTGGAACCCCCCTGCCCTTCTACTGCTCATGCTGGGACCTCTTCTCAGCCCCGACTCAGATCAAAGAATCCTTCCAGGAAAAAAAACAATATATATATAAATAAAGGCTTTTCTATCTTTGTTATATACCACTCACAGTGACGGGACAAGATCATCCAGTACCCAGGGCAGGGCCATCTTTAACATAGGGCAAACAGGGGCAGCTGCCCAGGGCCCTGTCACTGCCCAAAGCAGAGCCGCCCGTTTAGCCCCTGTGCTGCCCACAAATCAGCGATGAAAATCATCAGCGGCACGCAGTACTGCTTCCCTTCCCAGTATTATAAAGGCTTCCCTTTAGACGTGCACTTCTCCCTTCCTGCCACTGGGTGCTGCTTGTATATAAAAGTGAATTAGAATGTGATTTTATAGCATCCCCAGTTTGCTCTTCCTGAATGAATGAATGAATGAATGAAAACTTATATAGCGCGGCACATGCGAACCAAATCGCCTCTGGGCGCTCGTTGTTCCTATCTCTTTTGGTATCAAAAGAGATGCGTTTTAATCTTTCTCCTGAATGCTAAGTGATTCTCCTCCAACGAATGCTGGTTGGTAAACCGTTCCATAGTCTGGAACCTTGGACTTGTAGTTTGTTTTCGGCGTCTGGAGTAGGTTTTGATTGGTGGATCGCAGAACGCGATTGGGATTATGAACTTTTATTTTTTCGCATAGATAATGGGGACATTCCCATGGATACATCTATGCTGTTACCAGTCTTTTACTGGTAACCAGTGAAGGGATCTCAGTGAAGGTGAGATTGATTGCCAGGGTTTTTTCCCAGTCACAAGTCGAGCAGCCGTGATTTGAACGACCTGCAGACGTGCGATTTGGTACTTGGGAGTCCGAGGTAAAGGGCATTTGCATAGTCCAGTCTGGAGTTAACAATTGCTCCCACCACGACCGCTGAGTCTTCTTGGGGATGAAAGGAGTAAGTCTGCGTAGTAGGCGCAGCAGATGGTGAGATCCGCTGACTACTGACCCTATTTGTGCGTTCCATTGTCATGTAGGAGTCAAAATGACCCCAAGACTTTGACTTTGGCGCTAGGGGTGATGATTTTGCCCAGAATGGGCGGGGGAGTCCAAGTTGTTGCAGGTTGATTCATGCGCTTGGCGTTAGTAAACAGGAGAAGTTCCGTTTTT